>JAJLUZ010000008.1:0-63737 GCA_030570095.1 Kurtzmaniella quercitrusa | reverse complement strand
CTGTATGGGAGAAATGCAATACTCGTTTAAAAATAGCTATCTCTATATCACTTTGTAGGAAGCAATTCAGTTTTTATCAGTAGCAACACTTCATCAACTGTCATATTGTATAAAATCACTTATGATACTATACATCCTGACATTATTGTCACTAATCAATCCGCCTGCCCATTCATCTTCCTGTATTGTTTCCTCTCTCTCCCTCCCTCTCTCTCCCTCCCTCCCTCTCCTTCTCTCACACTTATTTCTCATTAATTCATTTCTGCTCTTGATTATTCAGAAATCTCCAGTTTCAGCGGCAAATATGAACGACCAGCAGTGGAAACGGCTTCAAGACCAGTTGAGACGCCGTGTGCAACAGACCAGCGGCCAAGGTGCCCCTAAGGGACCTGGTGCCTTTAAAGCTTTGTCAGGAATCGGTGGAATCTTGGCTCTTGGTGGCCTTGTTCTCTTTGCTGAAAATGCCCTTTTCAACGTGGATGGAGGTCAAAGAGCTCTTCTTTATACTCGTACCAAGGGTATTCTGGATACCATCTACAATGAAGGTACTCATTTCGTGATCCCATGGTTTCAAAGACCAATCATCTACGACGTCAGAGCTAAACCACGTAACGTTGCTTCTCTTACTGGAACTAAGGATTTACAAATGGTTAACATCACTTGTAGAGTGTTGTTCAAGCCCAGTGTATTCCATTTGCCAGAGATTCATCGTACTTTGGGTCAGGACTATGATGAGAAGGTTTTACCTTCAATTGTTAACGAAGTGTTGAAATCTGTGGTGGCTCAATTTAATGCCTCCCAATTGATCACCCTGAGAGAGAAGGTATCTCGTCTTATCAAGGAAAATTTGATCCGCAGAGCTGCCAAATTCAACATTGAATTAGACGATGTTTCCTTGACTTATATGACTTTCTCACCTGAGTTTAGTGCTGCCGTTGAAGCCAAGCAGATTGCTCAACAAGATGCTGAAAGGGCCGCTTTTGTGGTGGACAAGGCTATCCAAGAGAAGCAACAATTAGTGGTCAAGGCTTCTGGTGAGGCCAAATCTGCAGAATTGATCGGTGAAGCAATCAAAAAGTCCAAGGATTACGTCGAGTTGAAGAGGTTGGACACTGCTAGAGAGATTGCCCAAGTTTTGGCCAGCTCTCCTAACCGGATCTTGTTGGATAACGATACTTTGTTATTGAACACAGTCAAGGATAGCAGAAAATAATGTAAATAGGAATCACATTGAATGATAGCAAAGTAGAAGTAAATGTAACTTTGAAATTTATTTTACAAAAGCGCTATAGGTATACTTTTCCGCTTCCACTTCCACTTCCTTTTCCTCTTTCAACTCTACTAATTGAACAATCATTTCATATATTCGCTTCCGAAACTATATACGGTGAATCCTTGTGTTCAATCAAAAACTGCCTTGTTCCAGCCAAATCAATACCATCATACTACTATTGATCCATGGTCTTTAAAAAATGGAGTTAACAATGTCGGACCCAATGGTGGCACCAGCTCCAAAAATAGCGGCATTTCCAAGCTTCCCTCCAAACTTCTTGAATGCTCCACTATGATGCAGCAGTTGCTGTTGCTGCTCCGGCTGTTGCTGTACCTGTTGTTGTTGTGGAGGTTGTTGGTAGTAGTTCGTCGAGGGAGGAGGAAAACTGGCGTAAGATTGGCCCTGTGGAGGTCCGCTGTACTGTTGTTGCTGCTGTTGGCCATATTGTGGGGGTGGTGGCCCATAGTTATCATGTGAAGGTCTGTATTCAACCTTCTCTCCCTTATCATTGTTGTTATTATTCAGAGAATCAAATTCTGAGTCGTCGATCAGTTGGACGTAATTGGAGGGGAAGACTCCAGCAGATGAGGAATTCTGGCCCTTCTTGTAACCCTTCCACCAATCACTAGAGAGATGTTCTACAATGACAAGTTTGTCACCCTTGGAGAGAGCAAGATCATCCTTCTCCAGAGACGAATAATCGTAGATAGCCTTAGCGAATCCGAGGGGTTTGGCGGCGGCAGGGCGAGAAGATGCAGTAGATTGTGCCGAAATGTGAGTAGTTTTGAGATCTTCAGTAACACTGTCAGCAGTGGCTACGCTTGGAGCCACCGAAGCGTTACTGGGAGCGTTGTTAAAATGGTCTACACCCCATGGAGCCAGGTCTTTAGCAAACTTCTGGGGAATGGCCTGGAGAATTTTCTGGAGTAATTCAGGGGTAATGACTTCCAGATCGGCAAGAAACTCGAGTTCAGTACGCACAGTAGTTAAGGAACGATTAATGTAAGCAGTAGACATTCTAACAAGGGATGCTGGGCCTTTAATTAAAATGTATTAAAGAATAAAATTGTGGTATTTAATTAAACCAAGTAGGAGATAATTACTGGATTTTTTTTTTGTCCACCGTTTCAGGTAAACGGAAGCACATGGAGGGTGGGCTTAAAGATGGAATGAAAGAAAAGCTAATCGGCATTACGAAGACGCTTATTACGATAAAATTATCTACATGTTTGCCATGGCTACAGTTTGAAGACATCCATGCTACTCGTTAGGTCGTTGTGCCTTAGACACTTCGACGACTAAGGTCAGCTCAGCGGCTTGACATAGCTTGGGGAGCACTTCTTGGGACCTGCAGAAAAGACACAGCCTTGACAGCTATTTGGCTGGTTAGGTGGCGATGACCGAGTTGTGCGTTGCGAGCACGTCAACCTGTGGTTCCATGGAGTTCTTTGCTACCGGTGGACGGACGTGCTCTTAAAGTTTACGAGGGTTCAATGATTCGCCTCTTAGACTATTTAGCTACGACCGTGCTTATTGAGTACACATAACTTAGAAATGTTGGTACCACTATCAATACTTCATGTTCTATCATCGTACTTATCGAACTATTAACCTCCTTCCATCTCTCGGAACTTTATGACGGAATGTCGCATACGTTTCCGACGCACCGAACAAAACTCACCATAAAATACTTCTTAAAGCCTAAAGCCCCTCTACCACTCTGCCCTCTCTACAACCCTTCTTCGTCGAATGATCTATGTTTCTCTATATTTTAAAATAACACTCATCTAAGGTGTCCTAATGATATTCCATGCTCCATGCTTGCAATCACTGGACTCCCATAAAGATCCCCGTCTTTACTCTCCCAGATCTGATTAATCTGATACTTACTAACGTCACTTACTTTGTAGAACCGTAACGTTTGATTGGTTGCAACTGCACAAAGATTGTTTCCTCTTGGAGACCTCGAAGCACATGGTAATCTTAAGTCTTCATGGTCTGTTACTGTAAATACTTTTTTCATACTAGGGTAAGAAAAACATGTAATAATTGGTTTACCTTCAAGTGATTCAGTAGCCTCGGAAAATCCATATGTCACCACCAACTCACGCTTGAATTTGCTCCAAAAAAGTGACGTGATCTGATTGCCAGTATACAATCTCTTAAGCAAAGTACCAGTTTCAACATGCCAGAAACGTATATTTCTATCTCTTGTACCTCCACCAGTGGCTAGAAGTGTGTTTGACCACGGACAAAATTCGATCGCTTTAACCGCTGCTTGGTGGGGAAGCAAATGTAATAATCGGGGCAGTTTTCTCAGAGAAATATCCCAAATAGAACAGCAGTTGTCATTTCCACCGACTGCTAATCTCTGGTGTTTGGAATCTATTGAAAGGCCGCAGATTTGTTGTCGATGATATCTAAATGTACATACTCTTCGCAATACAACGCGCTCTGAACTAACCGACTCCTTTATTTCATAGTGATGAATAGCCCCCAGGCTATCACCTACATAAAACAGTAATGGGACCATCGGTCCAGAAGGTATCCACGCACAGCAAATACCATGTGATTTTCTTGGTAGCTTAATGTTGACAGTCTTTATCTTACTCTCTTGTTGCAACATGATTGAAATATTTCCGAGTCCAGAAGCCACTAAGAGATAGCTTTCTGGGGAATAGGAAACGCAGGTAACATAGTCATTTGCACTCATAGAAGCCATTCCTCTAACTCCTATTTTGGGATTCCATATATAGATCGTGGACTCTAATGCGACAGCTACCTCATCAGAAGACGACGACCAAGATACTAAATTGGTATAAAAGTCATTGCGTATTGCCGGAGCATCAAGTACCTGAAAGGCAACTCTCGAGGGAATTTTTGTTGCAGGCTTTGATTTAGGAGCTGGGTACTGATATTCTTGATGAAATAAATCTACTGATAAATGTTCTCTTTTCGGTTGCAATATGTTAAAAGAGCGAACTTGAGCGGAGCCAAATCCAAGAACAAGGGCCATTGTTTTAAATTTCAAACTGTCTTCCGAAAATTGTGACCTTTCCAGTGTCAATTTCGATTGTTCTTTTGATAATCTCAGTAGTTCATCAGCCATACTAGGTGCTTGCCTGTGGGCCCGAGGACGCCAAATCGCAGGAGCTAACCGCAGAACATAGCGAGGTCCGGCATCAATAGATAGATTTTGGTAGCAAACAATAGCCATTAAAATACAGCAAAACAATTAGTTCTTGAATGTCTTTGGCCCCCTTTCGGCCTTTTAGAAATCTAGACCTGTCTTGTGGACTCTCTTTGTGGGTACTACGATTTTGCAACCGACCATAGACTTCTCTCCTGCACACATTGAGCAGTTGATGATTATTTTCTAACCTTGATTATTCTGTCAGTTAGGGTAAACGATGTCATTGTGGAAGGAAATCAGTATCTATGGGTGTTTTGTACTCTGCAGTCTAGTGATATTTCATTTGGTTAACATACGTGTACCTGAACCTTTTATAGATGAAATATTTCACGTTCCGCAGTGCCAGGAGTATTGTAAAGGTAATTTTTCACATTGGGATAATAAAATTACCACCCCTCCAGGATTATATTTACTTGGAGTTGCCTACTCTAGGATTTCCCTGATTATATTTGGCACAGATTTTACCCCTTTATGTTCTCTGATTGTTAACCTACGATCGTTGAATCTTTTCGGTGGTATCGTCGTTCTTCCTTTGACGTTACTTCCTTTAGCGTCTAGTGATTTTTCACCATTGAGCATTATATTTTTCCCAGTGCTCTCTAGCTACTACTATTTATTCTATACCGATGTCTGGGCAACTATATTTGTGACTATATCTTTACTTTTAGTATTAAAACAGCCCCTTGGCTTCATCTATAGTAATTGGCTAAGTTCAGTACTTTTATGGGCCTCGTTATGGTTCAGACAAACAAATGTCTTGTGGGTGGTTTTTGTTGCAGTTTTCGCTATTGAGCGTAGCTATCGAGAGAAGATTGCACAGCGAAAAAAGGTCAACTTGAAATCAACACCAATTTTCACCTATTTGTACGGATTCATCGAAGCTGCATTATCTAATTGGTTAGTTGTCATCCCATATGTGCTTGTAGTTGCATCTTTTGGCTTGTTTGTACATTTAAATGGGGGTATCACTCTTGGAGACAAGGAAAATCACCAACTCAATTTACACTTGGTACAAATTTTCTACTGCTTCTCATTTATAATCGTCCTTACTTGGCCAGTTTGGTTATCAAAGGTCTCTCTAATAAATTACCTCAAGTCATCCTTTGGATCATTTAAAGATACATTATTTACTGGACTATGCTTCTACGTTATAAAATTCATCATTGATAACTACACCGTGGTTCATCCATTTTTATTAGCTGATAACCGTCATTTTACATTTTATCTCTGGAGAAAGATACTAAGTCGACCATACAGTTCTGCTTTGACCATACCTTTCTATCATTTCTCAATTTATACCCTTTTCAATAGTCTTGGAGGATCCTCGACTCAACTTTGGAGACCTAGACTAAATGAAGACCTTCAAATGGGTCCAATTCTTATGATGGGCTTCTTCGTTCTCACATGCGCAACCATTATTCCCTCACCGTTATTTGAACCAAGATACTATATTCTTCCCATGATAGTATACCGATTGTTTGCTTTGCCTCGTGGTGGTTGTATGATAGGTTGTCGACGTAAGACCATTGAAAGTGGCTGGTACTTTCTCGTGGCTTCCTTGGTGATAACTGTGTTTCTCAAATACGAATTCAGCTGGACTACTGAAACAGCTCCGCAAAGAATCATTTGGTAGTATTACCCACATTACTTACCATTATATAAAATGCATACATTTAATCATTATATCGTCTATATAGGAATATTATGAAGTCCTTCCTCTAAGTCGTCATTCTCGTCAGATTCTTCTATAATTTCCAGTGGAACAATATGAGTGTCGATGGTTTCAATCACTTTGACATGAGCACCTGGAGTTGTATCTACTTTAAGATTAGAACCTTTGCTAGTAGGTGGTGGTACTGGAGGCACAAACGTTTTGGTATTTATAGGCACATTTATTTTATCAATTAACGTCAAATGACGGTTGATAAATTGATCAGTAGAGCTCAGTTGTTTCCAAGTAAAACTCGACAGGGTTGATTTTGACTCATCTCTAATATTCATAATAAGCTCCTTCATGTCAGCATCTAAATCTTGCTCTTTACCCAAACTGTCTATCCAAGCTTGAAGACTTCGGCGCTTAAGTATTTCCAAGTATGGGACCTCAATTTTGAACCCCAGCTCTTCGCTAATATACACCAACTCTTCGTCTGTTCCTACCACTAAATCGCCACCTAATCTTTGCGAATCGTTATTCTTTAATTCCCAATTTCCCTTTTCCAAATCGTTGGCAAAGACAAGTAAGAAATCACCAAAATTATCTGCTATACGGAACTTGGTATCAAAATTTCTACCAAAAACAATCACCTGGCCCCAATCTTTCTTATTAACTGGAGCTAAATCTACTCCTATACAATTCCCCACTCCATCAGTGATGATCGGTATCCACATATGGTGAGCATAGCATGTATGGATTCTGCCCGGTGGGATGGAACGCTGGGTATTGGACACGGATTTTTTGGTGGGGATGGGAGAGAATGTTGTTGAACTCAATGGGTATCCGTCAATTGCAGACAGAGGCGTAGAATTCACAGAGGCGTTTCCTGAACTTACGAGATGAGAACTCAGGAAATTCAGACGTTGATCGAATAAATCAACCGTGGATGATGAAGAGCTGAATTTTTTCAAAGATGCATGATGATGGTCGTTATGACTTGAAGCTACTTTTGATAATTCTGACACCTTCTGTGATTGACTGATCTGTGAAAGCTCGGTTTGTAAAGTATCAGCGACTTTCCTCCAATTCTCAGTAAGGACTACTATTTCCTCTAGAGGTAACAACTTGAGGCCAAATATCAAACCCCCAGTTCCGTCATTATTATAAGGAGATTGTCCATCGGTAAGTTTATAAAATTCGGTCACACAATTGGGTAATTTTATACCGAGATCTTTCTGGAACTCGAGTAAATCAGAATCAGTACATGGGCTTTGAAGCAGTGACTTGAGATCTTGGGCCTGTTGAGAGAGCCAGTTTGAAATATGCCTCCATGCTAACCTTGTTTCATGAATTCCTTCATAAGTATTTTTGTTAAAAGTACTATCGATATCTTGAGGGACTCCCACAATCGTCAACTCTGGATCGATCGGATCTGGATTATGATGAGAGAAGAGTTGCTCAGTTTCTGGAGTGTTCATACGGTTGAATGACTTACTAGAGTCAAAATCAGAATATTTGTCATCGGATGTAATGGAATACACGAATTCTTGAAACAGACGCTTCCACTTCATTGTAAAATTATGTTATTTGTGTGGGTATAAATTCAGGGTTCAATTTTGATTAGTTTCAAAGCGAGGTGTTGAAGTAAAATTTGAGGTGAGGTGAAGTAACTCTGAGTTCTTTCAATGAATCATGTATTGTGGAAGTTTGATATGTGATCCGACTTTCTATGATACGTTACTGAAATCAGGCTGAAGTTTGAAATGTTTTCTGGAAGCTTGATGTTTTACTTTAGATCAACGTGCTTTATTTATTTTTCCGTTTCGAGCCGACAAACGCAACCCTTAGTAGAACGAAAATGGAAGGATTAAGCACTAAAGTGCACAGACAATATGATAGAGCAAAGGTCGGAATCAAGAGGTGGGTTGAGAAGAGATTGATTAGAGAGATGGCAGTCAGTCGATAATAATTTTGATGGGTAGTTTGTCACTTTAGTGTAGGTTTTTGACACATCGGCAAGAGTTAAAATATGCATTCGCAGATGTTTGCATAAGCCGAGGAGCGTCTTCTTGATGTGAGGGAATGTTTACTTGGCGTCTGTTTTAGTCAGTGATAAAGTATACAATGAACAACCAAATATCAGATTAAACAGCTTGAATCAAGTGTCCTTATTGTAAAATCCAGATCCTTCCAAAATTGACACCTCGCCTCTTTCCACTTCTTACAACTAAAAGTTGAATATATTCGGCGACTACTACGCAAAGATCTTGATTCTGATTACTCGCGTCTTCGCCTAGACTTCGCTGGCGCCTCAAACCATGTACACAACGGTCCTTGAGAAATTCTAACCTACTATGTCCCCTCCCTCAACTCCCACAATCTAGCCGAAAATATGCTGTTCTCTCCGACTTTCGGCTGCCGTTGTGATTCGTGGTGTGGCTTCTACGCTCTCATGTAACCTTGATTCAGCCTTCATCAAGCCCTCATATCAGCCACCTCTTAACTTGATAGATGTGTTTTTTCTTCCTAGCTGGCTAAATTAGGCAATCATCTACGGTAGTCGATAATCAACGTTACAATTCAAATAGAGAGCCTACCCTACTGGCTCTCTCATATATCCACTACAGTCGTTTACTCTACATTATAAATAAATATGCCCCGGGCATGAAGTGCTATCGCTATAAAAAAGCCAAAACACGATAATCCGGGATATTCCTCTGGGAAAGCCAAGTAACAAAAAACCGTAAAAACAAACAATGACTGCAACGGAAACGTCAAAACGACTGGCAGCAGACCGTATGGGCGCTGGACAGTATCTGCTCCTTTAGTGGCCATCCAGAACGGATGTCACGCCGGAAACTGGCGAACCAACGACACTGCCAACTAGGTTTTTGATTTTAGGCATTATCCGTGGTAATCAAATATGGAGAAAAAACTAAGTCCACGGGAAGACTTTATATGATGAAATGTCCGGGTAACTACTGGGGACAAATGAATGGTTCTTATAACAACCACCAATTAGGGATACTAAGAGAAGGTAAATTCAGAATCAGTATAACGCTTCTGGTTATAGAATGAATTAGATGCTTCGGATCAATCAATTTATGATAAAAATTACATTTATGTGACGTATATCTATCCTATTTGAACATTCTGATACAGTGCTTCTTCTCTTGTGTAACAAAAAGTAGAGTCAAATTATTATACGACATTTTTCTCCTGACAATTTCTCTACACAGCGGGAAGCAAAAAATCTCTACTGGTTTTTTGGCGGTCGATTTAAGAATTCCGACAAGCAAACTCTTTCAGTAATAGGAACCAATAAAACACTCTACACAAACGCCTATTAACGTAATTTATTATACACGCTGTACACAAGGAAATTAGAAACTTTTATCATTTATTCTGGATGATCAGATTTCCCCTCCACACATCGTTATAAAGAAACTTTTCTTGCCGTTCCATCTTCTATTTAATTCAAAAATGGTGAAACAAATTACCAGTTGGAAGCAGCAGCCTCTTCAGCAGCTGGAGCAGCAGATTCAGCCCAGTCAACTTCTTCGGTCTCACCAGTCCATTCAGCATCAGCATCAGCAGCTGGAGCTTCTTCAACATCTTCAGCAGACTTGGATTCCTCAGCAGCGTTTTGTTCAATCTCTTCTGGGTCTCTGTAGAAGTACAAATCTGGCATAACAGACCATTCGGTTTGTCTGTCTGGGATAACACCTCTCAATCTGAGGACTTCTCTGGCAATCAACCACCAGATAAGACCGATGGAGTGCTTACCCTTGTTGTTACATGGGATGGCAACGTCAACGTATTCAGATGGGGAGTCAACGTCAGTCAAAGCAATGACTGGGATGTTGACGTAGGAAGATTCCTTGATGGCTTGAGCATCAGTTCTTGGGTCAGTGACAACAACCAATCTTGGTTCCTTGAAAGAACGGGTGATGTAGTTGGTGAAGTTACCTGGGGTGAATCTACCGGCAATTGGGGTGGCACCAGTGTGGGCGGCGAACTTCAAAACAGCTCTTTGACCGAAAGTTCTGGAAGAACAGACAGCGACATCGGAAGCGTTTGGAACGGCAGCGATGATTCTGGCAGCAAGAACGATCTTTTCCCAGGTCTTACCGATGTTGATGATGTTAACACCGTCTGGTCTGGTCTTGTAGACGTATGGCTTGTTGTGAACCTATTATGTTAGTAAACCTATATCATTAATTTTAAACCCCGCTAAGAGTTCGACAAAAAAATTATCATTGAGTTCTGTTCTTGATTCATTGCAGGATAGGAAACTTGACTAAATCTGTTACCCATATATCCGTTCTAGTATATAGTTAATGGGATTATCCTCAGGCATTCACTATCAGCCTTTTCACCCATTTCATTGGATTTGTTCACAGTCTTTTCATGTCTGGAACTGGTTCCCAATCTCTACAAAAATCACCCACAACTCGTCTTCTGATGGTATACATACTTGGACGTTCTTGGAACCCAAGTGGACGTTAGCGGCCAACAACAACTTGGCGTCTTCGGCGGTCAAATCAAAGGAAGCTGGCAAGGACATCTTGAATGTTAGCTTTAGATTCTAGTGTAAAGACTGAAAAATTTTATTTGATTTTTGCTAGAGTACAGGCTCGCGCACCAAGGAGAAGTTTGAGGGCAGTGTGCATACAGTGTGGAAAAAAGGTAGTGGCGCGGCTACAAGATTCCAACACGTGATGGTTAGGGCTTTGCCCTGAACCGTATGGCTTGAAGGTCTCGTACAGGTTTGAACAAGATATGCAGCTAAATAAGGTATATATGGGTGATTCGGTGTGTGTTGATATACTCAAGATTTTTGCTTTTAACTGTTCTAATGTAGGTTTATGTATCCAAATGTTTTCATGTGTTCTTTTGCATTTCTTTAAACTTGCGGAGGTATTTGACTACAGTAGTTGATGTCAGATTCGATGTAACTTCTTAATGTATGGCCCTTGCTAAATTATTATATGTGCAAAAAATGTAAATCTGGGGATTATTTACAATTAAGATTAACTTGGAAACAGTTTACGCAAGTTAATCTAAAGAGATGACTTATAGGGCATGTAAAAATAGCAAAGCAATACTACGAAAATACCTATATTACATTTGTCGCTCATCTTACCTATGCTTATCGTGATTTGTATTATCGTGTTTACTTAATGTGTTTACTCGGCCTGCCATTCTCATGGAGCTTGTGTAATATATAGAAACATTTATTGCACACCATTGATTTGGATTAATTATAGCTCGGAGTTAGAAAAATGTAGTAACAAATTCAAAATCAAAGCATGAGAAATAGAGTTGGATCAACTCAGAACGCTCAGAAGGCTCTTGGAGTTCAGTAGAAACCTTTGGATTCTTGTAAATAATAGTGAGTAATTGATAGTGAGTAATGAATAGTGAGCCACTTTGTTCTCCCGCGGCGATAAGATTAGTCTGTGTGCATGAACATGGCTTCTTAGACTAAGCGGCATTAAAGAGAATGGGTTCGTACTTTGAATCAAGTTAGAAAAAGAGGAATCCATGCGAGAATGAACTTTAAGATTAGGTTTATCAACCCTTCACCTGGATCTGACAATCATGCTTGCACATTCACAATGATGTAATTTCTTTCATAACTTAGGTGTTGCTTATTCCGAGCTGCATGCCAAGCCCGTTTCACTTGAATGTCTCACTTTGACAACTTAGATCTGCACTAAAAAATTATTAGGTTTTAGAGTCGTAAAAACAACTCTAATTAATTTGCACCCAAGAAAAACCGAAATTAATAAACAATCAAGCAGAAATCAGATTATTGGTTTTGGAATTTGTACATCAATACGGCTTGAGTAATCTATGTACAACTCGTGATTTCTGGAAAATTAAAGATTAGCACTCGTACATGAAGTTAACAGAACCTGAGTCCATTATTTTAACTCGACAATTTAATTCGACAATTTAGATTCAAACAAACGGAGAAGCATTTTGAAACCTTGACAATAAAGTTTGTAAGTAAATTTGTTCCAACAATTGTGTAATTTGTTTTATTTGATAGTGATTTTTACTTAGTTGGCATAAGTCAAAAAGATTTAACCGCTAAATTAAAATCATTCAGTTTCAAGCGTACTCCAGATACTGGCCAAAATCTTTCAGTGAACGTATCATATCACTTAGACGTTCTAAGTTTAGAAAAGGGTTTGAATTTATTATATTAGTTATAGCTAAATTCGTAGTTATAACTGACAATTTAGTTTAGGTTTTTTCTATGTTAATCAACCAGGCGTTTTTTAATCTCGAGTTATTCAAGACGATTGAAATCCACGTAGCTTGGCTCATTCATTTTACCCCTGATTACACCATGCCATTAAAATTTCAAATTATCAATGGGTGCAAAATAATTAGGGCCAAAATCGAATAGTGAATAAACGCACAAGTATTGAATCGGAAGTCGCACAAAAATTCGATCGCATTGGAGTTAAATGTCGTACAGAAAACAGTTTGACCTTCCTTTTGTTGCATTGGAATTAAAGTGAATTTCAAAAAGTTAAATCTGTATGAGAGAGCATTAATTGATTCTCTTGACTTACACTTCATGGTTGGAAATCACACAATTTGAAGTACATGTTCAATTTTTGGCTTCAGTGAATAATCAATAAGTTCTGAATCTCAACGATCTCGTATCGCATCTACTTCAATTTAATTTTAGCCAGAAGTAGTTGTTAAACAGTCTGTTCTTTCGTGATCATGATCAACAAAATTCATTTCGGATAGGTATTAACTTAGGTGTTCCTTCACCGATAAGTTGAGTAAATCAGCTTATAAAGCACTTGTTGTTTGACGAAAATCGCTATTAAATTCGAAAGGTTTTTAAGCTGTGTTGGCACGCTTGTCAAGTATTGAATGATTCTGAATTTAAAAGAGTTGGCTTTAATCCTTAGTGTCCAAAAATACCAGCAGTATTCCGTAATTTGTCAGTTGCAATCGTTTCTGGATAATTATTTAATCATGACATCCTGGTCCTTGCCGTAATGTAAATTTCTTAGCTTTCGAGATTTGCAAACTCTTTTCAACTATTTAAGGTCACTCATTATTTTTAGAAACCAAATTGTACTCTTTTACGTTGAAATGAATATCAATATTGACTTGGCTATTTCTTCAATAATCTTATCTGATAGAATTTCACCCGACAGAAAACTGTAATTAGACCTTAGGTTTCGTGTATTGTCTTGATAAAAAAGTTGTCAAGTATTAGATAATTTAAAATCAATAAAAGTTTAGGGTATATATATCGAGTCAAAACTATCAGTAGCAACCCAGGAAAGTCCAGAATAGATCAATTTCTTGTCTATTGAGTAGTGTATTCTGAATTTTCTAGTATTAGTAGGTAGCTTTCAACTTTCAAGTATTTGCAAATTCATTTGGCCAATTTTATCCCACTAAATTGAGTCAGAAGCCAGATTATACTATATTATTAAGAGAAGCAATGAAAGGAACATCATCAATGAACCCTTAGTCTTATATACTCATTTGTAATCGTAAAAACAAATTCTTCACACTAAATTGGCAAATTTACTTGAATATCGTCTTAAGGAGATTTACGCTAGAATACCAACATCATTGAATTTTCTTAATAAACTTTACGAGTTTATTCCTATAGCGAGCACCTTTCTAGATGCGACTTATTTTAAATGTTTTAATATTTTATTCTAAAATTGGCGTATTTTCTAATTTTTCGGATTTATAAGGGTTTTTCCATGGGTGTAAAGCGGAATTCAGGTCCACTATTTTTAGTACCTCTATTACACATTGCGGAACAGTAAATTTGAACGATTAGTTGGCTTCAAAGAGTGCCTTCCGTAAGTCTTCTTCGTCTTAGTAAGCTCATTCCTTCCAGTCTGTAGTTTCATCCAGTATGCTTGTTCCGTCAATTATGTCGCCCTTATTTTTCGCGACATTTGTATTTAGTGATTGCTTAAAAAATAAAATACACTACCAGGATATGAGTTGCTTTGTATTACCCCATTGGCATTCGCCGGAGCATACTTGAATGTGAATTCTGACCATTTACTTATGTAAAATTTATGCATTATTTGAACTCTAATGCAATTTTTTTTTTAAACCGAGATCACCGAGAAATATCCGAGGATAGTTAATCAACCTAATTATTTTTTCGCAATATCTCTTACCCTGCAAACGGCACTTCTATGTAGTTGAGTAGCTTCTGTCATGACAAAGACAGTTTTATGACTAAAACTTCCTAATGGATTGACTACAGTGGCAATAGATCTTAAGGCAACTAAGCAAGTTATATAGAAGTCACACAAAGCGGTTACATAGATACGATGGGCGGCGACATACGCATGATTTATAACACTTTTTCATTGTGTCCTTATGGAAATGGCTTCAGACATCTTACGTCTTTCATAAGGTTTCAAAGATCAGCTAATTTTATAACGACTCTTGCATTTGCAATGAAGATATTGTACGTGACGATTTTAGAGTTCGTACGTTTAAAAAAATACAATGAGAGATGGTTATGGAACATTATTTGTCAGCTTTCAAGTTATTATAATCTAATTTTAAAAGCTATCAATTCGATATGTAATGATATGGGACACTGGTATAGTGAGAACAAATAACGAATGTTTACGAATAATTCTCTATTTTTAAATTACTGATTTGCAGCTCGAATAATTATAGTCCTCTATGATATACTTGTGATCTATAGAATTTAGTAAAACCAATGGTTTCGACTTCATTTTAACCCAGGGAGGTTTGATTTAGTCGTCGCCCAAAGAGCCGAGTTGAATCTACACCTACTAAAAGTAAATCTCGATATGTCATTTGATTAGAACTAGCTAGCATGGCCAACCCCACAGGCACCAACTTTGTTTTTCACTTATTTTTTGACCCTGCGTTCTTTACCCGAAGGCTTTTTATTTAGGGAACGACACGGTACTCTCAAAACACGGTAGCAGTCTTTGGTTTATCCTGATTGCGTAAAAAATCACCTCCTGGTCATGGAAACTTACCACGACAATCTATGGATTTGGCTTTTTGTTTCTGCGCGAATTTTGCAGCCAAAGAAATAATATTAGTGACATAATATTATTTTATTAACCAATTGCGCAAGGTACAACTCATACCGCAAACCGAATGAGTACCCACATACAAAATATACTAGCGGAATTCATGCGTTCAAAGGAAAATAACAGGAATTAGACAAAAAAATCGTATTGATAGTTTAAGGCGTGTTCCATGATACTCGAAAAGTCTTCCGGTAAGGATTCTATGGTGCAAAATTAGTGATGCGTCAGATGGAACAAAAAGCCTTCATTGCAGCAGGGCTTTAAAACATCAGCAGAGATTTGAACAGAGAAACAAATCTGAAATGTAACCGGACAGATCAGTGTTTGACGACAAATATCAGGTTAATAATATAGACATCCTTAAATGTCGAGCAGCAACTTCACCAACGATATCTCCGTAGATACGTCTGAATGGTCGAAATGATTATTCACCCCAGACATTTTTATGCAAGGTCAATATAGTTTAAATTAAAAATGCACAAGCGTGTTCCATGCGCATCAAGGTTGTCTCGTAAATCACCACTTTCCAAACGTTTAACCGTACCATGTCAGAATATATAAAGGGTTCGTTCTATTCCCTCTGGAATCATCCAACTCAGAAACCTCTAGAAAATCAACTTGTCACTCGTTATGAAATTATCAGTTTTGATTCAAATTGCAACAAGCATTGCTTCCGTCGCTGCCTCAACCACTTTCTACCCTTTCACTGGCGATTTGTACGCCTATGGTGACTTGAGAGTCAGAAAAATTTCCAACAACGAACCATACCAACTTGGTGGTTCTGCTGGTCATGTTGTTTCTTTGACCTTGGGAGATGATGGTACCTTGAAAGACAGTGATGGTGACTACGTTTACTTTGACGAATCTTCGAAGTCTCAGTTTATCTATCCTTCGGTCAATGGTACTGTTCTTACTGGATGGGGTATTAGCAGTGGACAGTTAACTTACAAGGGCGCTAACACTTGGACTGCTTGTCCAATCGATGACCTTCATGCCACCTTTGCCAGTGGCTTGTCTAACTGTAACCAAGATAATATCCTTGTTCCACAGCAGTTGATTATTGATGCTTCTATTACTGCTGAAGAATACGACGCTGCTCCAAGATTCACTCTTCATGCTAATGGTACTGGTCTTGGTGATGGGTTCTTGAAAATCTCTAACCTTGCTCCATACGGTTACTCCATTGGTGAAGGTGATGAAGTGGCTACTTTCACCTTGTTGCCAAACCACAAGGTCTTTGATCAAAACGATTTCGTTACCGTCAACAATTATGGTGGGTATGCTCAACCTCTTGGTGAGATTGTTCGTTATGGCCAAGCTGATGCCAACGCAAAAACTACCTTTGTTTTGACTTCCGATAAGAAGTACTTATACTCTTCTACCCAACCAAACGACCCTCTGAATGACTCTGCCTTCATTATTGAATCTTCCTGGTACCTTTGCCAAAACGGTTCAACTCCATTTGTTTCTTTCAGTCCTCAATGTACCGAGGAAACAAACACTGCCCTTGACCCTCCACCAACCCTCATGTTGGAGCTCAACTACACTGGTGGATCTGATACTTCTTCTCTGAGCGTTCCAAGTTCTGGTTCTGCCACCATTCCCTCTTCCAGTGCTACTTCTTCTGCCACTGGAACTAAGACTGGTGACTCTACTAATACCGGTGCCGCTACTACCCCATCTACCGCCACCGCAAAACCAACTACCGGAAAGACTGATGATACCAACCCACCAACTTCTATTACCGGTGCTACTGCTTCTCCAACCACTTCTGGTAGTTCAGAGTCAACCTCTTCCGCTTCTGCTTTCGCTTCTGCTTACGCTCTGGCTGTAGCCAGCGGTAAGTCAGGCGTCTCTGCCTCTGCTTATGCCTACGCTTATGCTGCTGCTGTTTCATGCGGTAATGGTTCTGCCTCTGCTTACGCTTACGCTGAAGCTTTTGCCTCTTCCTTCACTTCTGGTTCTTACGCTTACGCTGAGGCCTATGCCTACGCCTACGCACAATGTGGTTACGTCCAGCCACCTACTTACGAAACCGTCACTGTTACTGTTGGTGCCGAAGCCACTGCTACTGGTGAAATTTGCTACTGCAAGGGCCATTCTACCATCACAACCTACGTCCCACTCCCAACCACCACCGTTTATACTGAAGTATGTGAAGAATCTACTACTGTTGTCACCACCACTTGCTGGCCAGTTGTTGACTCTACTTCTACTTACTACCCACTGATTGCCCCTACCACTACTGTTACTGTTTCTCCAGCTAGTACCACTGGACTGTCTTCTGTTGAAGCAACTTCCATTAGTACTTACGAGAACAATGCAGCTGGTCAAGTTGCATCTTTTGGTGCTGTCATGGCTGGTGTTGCCCTTGCTATGATGTAGATTACTTAAGGAATATCGATTTCAATCTGATGAACTTGAGTCTAAGACTTGCCACTTGGCTTTCTACCAATCACCAACTTTCTTTTATTGTTTCCGTTTCGAATAATTATCACTATTTATAAAGTCGTAGACATGAAGGTGCTCTATAATTAATATATAATATTGAGAGATTATAGAATTTTAAACAATGTAAAAATTGAACCGTTAAATTAATATCCAGATACCGGTCATTAAGAATTTTATAATGTATAGTGAAATTCGAAAGTTAATTGCAAAAGAAGAAACAGTTTTGGGAAGAAAGAAGATGTAATTTGTTGTGATTCAGGTTCACCACAATTGGTAGTAATGAGAGTTTACGTTTAAAGGAGTAATAATCATTATGGTGATTTTGCAGCCATTTCTCACTGCTTAAACTTTTGGTAATATGACGTAAATATTAGGATGATCGTTTTGCAAAAGAAATGCCGACAAAACAGCCAGGTGAAAAGAGGCTAGCCACCCTAACATGATCCAGGCAATAAAAAGTATAAAAACTTTTGTTTTCGCGTTGTCTTTTGAAGTTGGGTCGTTCGTTTTTATGTGAAAGGGGAACCCTAGTTAGCGCTTTCATGTAGAGTGCGTATGATGGACAAATCAGGAAATTTATATTGTCAACAAAGGAGGGCTAGAATAAACGGGCCCGCTTGGTGACCGTTTGAAGAACAATTAAAAACCAATGCGTGAAGATGCTTAGCAAGTGACAATTGAAGATATATGGGGAGATTATGGGACTACTACAGATAACGATGGCAAAACCTAGAAGCCAATTGTGAATAAATTAGGGACTGGGGTGGCGAAGGGATTGTATCGAGGGAATAAAATATTAGACAAAAATAATTGACGCCAAGGTAAAGAGTTGCGCAGCGATAAAAGCAATTGATGTTGATAATGTGGCAAATAGCGATAACCACAACAGTAGAACCAACAAACCTCTAAATGAAATAGGGCTCCATACGAACCCTAATATCGTGAAACAACCTCTTGACACAACCTTAAAACCCCTTCTTCAGTTAAGCTATATATTCTTATAATACTTGATTATCGAATACCCTTGAGCACCCAATAACTCATAGAGGCACATGATGGCAAACAAAAAAAAATCGGTTGATAGCTGTTCAGTGAAAAATTAAGTACTTAACACAATGAAATCGATCAATGTGAACAAAAAGAAGCAGCCACAAAATTCCAACCCCTGAACTTCATTCGTTATGAAACGTGAGCGCAACCCCTTAACTGACTTCCCCTCCATCCATCTCTCTTCTCTCCTTTGTCGTTTCGTCCTTCTCCTCCAATTCTTCAATCCTCCACTCCTCAAACAACTTTTCCCCTTCTTACACTTTTTTCACCATTCCACCATTCCCCCTAATAACCGTCCTTATCTCAATTACACAAAATTGAAGAGCCTCACCGGAGCCGCGCCACCGAGCGGTGTGCATACGGAGCAGGGCCCACCATGTTTCAAGAAAGCAACTTAGTGGATAAATATCTCTCAGTTGCCGTAACTGGACCATTCTAGAGATAGAATTTGGTCATCCTGGAGCCCCTTACTGCAACCAGAATCCCCCGGTCTCAAAAATCGTGATCCTTCGATTGAGAGTCGCCATCACCTCTATCAAATGTCAGCAGAATCAGCTCCCCTCATCCCCCTGAAGGTTAGAATCCAGGATGATGCAGATGATATCCTTGAGAATGCAGTGACTACTGCATACATAGGTTTCTTGGATGCCAACGATGATGACGAAGAAGAAGAAGATGACGAGGTTGTCTGGTTACGAGAGCAAAGAGACCACAATAAATCACTTCCATGGACGAAAAGACCATCAATTTTGCTAGTTAGTTTGGTGATTCTTGTTGTGGCAGTCTCCGTATCACTTGCCGAGCCTTCTCGTGCTTCTCTTACCTTCAAATTAGCCTGTAGCACCGTTGCTGACGAAGAAGGTGTATGTGACCCTAACGAAACCCAAATGCTTGTTTCTAACTTACAAATCTTTGAACAAATTTCTAATGCCATAGTGGTTATGTTCTCCTCGGGTAGAATCGGCGGATTATCCGATCAATACGGTCGTAAATTATTTATTGCTCTTATTGTGGGGCTGATGTTGGTGGGCAGAGCTATTGGATTTGTAGCGTTTATCTCTTCTTCCACTTTACCATTTGCAACCCTTGTACTCTCTGGAGTCGTTTGCAATATCTCTGGAGGTCTTTTGACTATAGTTGCTCTTATTAATCTGTACATCTCAGATGTCAGCGAAGCACACGAACGTATTTATTCTCTTGGAATCAGTATTGCAGCCTTATACGTAGGGTTGTCCGTAGGACCTGTGTTTGGGTCTCTTTTGACAACCCTTCCACTGAAATTTAATCATAACAATGACAATTCGGTAGGGGTTAACGCAGAAGATACCATATTGTCTGCGGCTTTAAATGTCACTAGCGTGAACAAAAAAGAGGCTCCAAATGTCGACTTTTTACCTCTCAAATTCGAAATGGGAATTTTGGTGGTAGTTTGCTTATATACTTATTTCCTCTTACCAGAATCTCGATCTTCAAAGGCCATTCATAAATCTCGTTCCATGTCTCGTACCCGTCTGCAATTGGAATTGAACGGGTTGAATTTGAGGTGTGAAGATCGAGGCTCATTAAGCAGAATTTCAAGCTCGATTGTACTGTTCTTCGGGTTTTTGAAACCTTTACGTTTGTTATGGGTCCCCGCTGATTGTATTCACCCACTGAGAAGACACAGACTTGTTAAAGATAGGGTTGTGACTATAATGATGGTGCTTCTTGACTGCATTTTGACTGCCATAGGAATGTCATTGGGTCAAATTTTGATCATGTATGGGATCTATAAATTTGATTGGAAATCGTCCGATATTGGACATTTCATGGCAATTGCGTGCCTGCTGCGTGCAGCCATTTTGATTGTGCTTTCCCCAATCATTTCCCACACTATTTTTCACAAAATGCTAAAGCAAAAGATTTTTGTTAAACAGGTAGACATGGTTGATTGGAGCACAGCCTTTTTCGGTCTTGTGATGGAATCTATTGCATTTGGTCTCATGTATTTCAACAAAACCACTGCTGGATTATTGGCACTTATGGTTTTGGCATCGTTTGGGTCGATATTTAACCCTGCTGTTAATTCTGCTGTGGTCAAAATCTTCCCAGAGGCCAAGATTGGTGAATATTTCGGTGCCATGTCACTTTTGAAAAACATCTTTTCTTTATTGTCACCACTCGTATTCATTTCCGTCTACAAGCGGTCCCTCACGACGCGTAGCGACGCCAGTTTATACTTTTTAGTTATCGCTTCGATTAACCTAGTATGCTGTGTTTTGTTTTTCTTGATCAAGAGTGTGGGTGATTTAGATACTGAAGATTTGGCTTTGACTCCACTTAGTCGATCCAATTCACTGATTGGTCCCCTTTCTAGACGGTCATCATTGGTTTCTGATGCAGTGTCGAGTATTGATATCCCCTCTACACAACAGAGCACCAGCGGGCGGATGCTTTCACAATCGCACGGTAGAAATGCCCTGTATCAGAATAACTCCTCTACTATAGTGTAGACGTTTTAGAATTCACTTCTTCATCCCGGAGGGATCGGTTTATCCGGATTATATATTGGTAGTAAATATGTCAAAAATTGATTGCTGTAGAGATATAAAAAAAGTTTCTGGTAACGAATGGGGTCCTTAGTAGGGTTAAAACTTGAAAGAGTCATAAAATGAGCAATAATGAGGATTAATGCAGATAGATGGACAAATTAGGTTTAGATTACATAAGTGACTACAGAATCTATCAACAATCATCTCCCGTTTACGTAAGCTTGATGCTCGGATATCTTCCCTCTTGTAGATATCATATTTGTAGGAGCAATTCAAATTGATATTCTATCATTCTATCATATTGAATGATGTCTTGTCAGAAGATGTTTTCTTCGAACAGTATTTCCCAGTAGTAAATTATACAACGATACATCTCTATCGAATTATTCGTTTGTTCGTCAATAGAACTAACACGAAACTATTCTCTCCACCATATTACATCAGCTCAATTGTCTTATTAGAATTCCCTATATACTTGAAGTGGTTTTACATTCTGATCGTGTCCAAACCTCGTTATCAGTCTTTTATCATTGAGCAGTTTATTTATATCATTTTGGCGTAAAAATTCCTTGTTCTCAAATAAAAACGTAAATAGACTTGGCGATTAAAAGCCAGAACATTTAACATCTGAATGCCCTTAGTTGACTTTCAAGAACCAGCAAGAGAGGTTCTATTCAGATTTACTTTTTTCATTGTCGTTGCATCGGTTCTTATCGCGATAGGCTACATTTTTGTGGGGTGGTTCTTTTTGTCTAGATACAAGTATACTACTGTGGTGTTAGAGGCAAAGGAAAAGAAACCTCAAGATTACATATTTCGTACCTCGAGCGATATTCAAGCCATCGAGAGTGATTCTGATAGCGGGAACGATACACTTGATTCGATTGTAGACCATTCCAATTTCTATCAAAACTTAAACAGCAGCTCCCAGTATCTCCGCCGTGATTCATTTGCCAGATAAATGACATCCACAGCGAATAGAAGCGTATTTTTTCCAGAGGATGAACTCTGTAAGTCTCGAAAGACTCAATTGAGTTATCTATTGGGGTATAGACATCAGCAGGACTATATAATTATCCTGCTTCTTTCACCAATCGAACGAGATGCCCTCAAACTACCTGACGGATCAAACGACCCGATCTTGGGTCATATACAAGTTCTAGGTCGCATTTGGGGTCTTAAGCTGGATAAAGGTCATCACCGCGATAAGCAACCAGCAAACCTTGAATTATCTTTCATAAAAGGGTTACCTTACCCCATTGTAGAACCTCAGGATGATAAAATGGCTCACATATTTGTCATTTATCGACCTCCAAAGTATCGTAGTCTTGAATATTTGTCCTTAAGTCCTATTCTTCTTCAATCTACTCCTCCAAGAATTCAAACTGAGACTCAGATCAAAATCAAACAGAAGTTTGGTCAATTACAAGGAGTGGAGGACGAAAGTAGCAGTCAATTGTTTTTCGATCAACCAGTACTTGATTTGATCAATCAGTGTTACCCTGTACGTAAAGCCCTCTTAAAATGGACCGGAGGACGGATTAATGATCAAATACCCAAACCCCTTTTATTGAAAGTAATACAAAGTAGACCATTTCGACCAGTTCTGGCCTTCATCACAATGTTACTACATGGTACTGTATGGCTAAACCAAATGCTTTCTTTGGTAAGACAACGAGTCCCCTACGCAAAGCATTCAGCGGTATTACGTCAGCTTGAAATAAGACTACGTCAATTAAATTATTTACCCATCCAGCTTCTTTGCTATTGTGATCGTAATATTCTACTTCAACAAGAGAAACTCTTGGACTTACCGCTTTCGAATTCCAACCTTAACATTAACAACTCCAATTATATCAGTTTCTTCAACACTGTGTGGTTAATTATAAATGACGTATTAATCGGAACAAGTGTATATCGTTTAATTACTGCTCACTCTTCATCCATTGTGAAATTGATTAACGAAGATTTACTTAACGAATTGCTATTCTCCAAATTATTCCGACTCATCTCTTGGGTGTCGTACAACCATCCAGCCGGTTTTAAATTAAACAACGAGTTAGGAAGTTTCGTGGGGGAATTGTTTCTTTGGTCGTTGAATTTTTGGCACTCTTTGATGTTTGATTTATTTATCATTACTCCTAACACCAACTATGGTCACATGGAACCTCTGAATTTGCTACTGGTCATCACGGGACATATCAGTCTGCACCGGTTGCTTCCCTATTTGCATTGGAGTACATTTTTATTGCTGGTATTTGTGAAAGTGGTCTGTTACTGTGGGTTCAGTTTCGTCGTCAGCTTTGCTATCGATTATTTCCTGATTGTGACCTTCCATGTATCTAGTTTCTATAATGCCCTGGCAAAAATTTATCAACGGCAAACTTCAATATTGAAACTGTTATTCCAACTCGTTTGTGGACGTAAATATAATGTTCTTCGGAATCGAATCGATAAATTAGATGTCTATGCAACAAAGGGTGAATCTTACGAGGTGGAACAACTTTTATTGGGTACTCTACTCTTTGTTACCATGAGCTTATTACTTCCCACGATATTTGCCTTTTATTTGACCTTCTTTGCTTGTTGGTCTGTATGTTTATTGATGATTTATACCGGTGAAAATATTTTGGTGGTGACCAACTTCTCACCCATCTTTGTCATGCTTTTAAAATTGAAAAATTCCGATCGTCTTCAAGGTGGTTTAACTTTTGCATGGATTAATACTAATAATTCGACAACTTACCTAAAATTAGGTAACAAATCACTTAACTACAGAGAGATATTCAGTAATTTTAGAGAACTATTCCGAAATTCCAAAGATATTTTTGCTACTTTGATCCCCAATTTTTTGAACGGTGAACCACTCAGCTTAGAACAGGACAAAAAGCAAGCATTAAAGCTTGATTATCTTATGCTCCCACGTAATTATAAGGCTACTCCATCAGTATGGCTGGGGGCAGTAGACTCGTAGGTTTTATATCCCAAAATGTCACGTGACACAAACCTTACATCATGCTCCATTTGTAGATGTCTCTATGCACACTTCAACCCATGGTAATTTCTTCTCCACCACTACTAGATGCCCCGTAGTATTCATCACAGAGCAGGGGCTCTGTGGCTTGTGACAGCTATTACAGCTCCGGTGAATGGCAGGTATGTCCGTCATCTTAGGACCACCGCTGTAGTGAGTGAAAAGGGTAGCGCTGATGCTAATAATAACATGCTTTTAGCAGATGCATTGAATCTTCTTTCACCATCCAATGGCAATTCGGCAAGTAAACGCTCTTTAAGCAAATACAAGCCCTCATTATTCGCTCAGATGGGTACTGGAAGTAATTCTGAGACCTTAGTTAAAGAGTCAGACTTCAAAGTCCCCGTTTTGAAGAGTACAGAGTCAGTAAATCAGCACATGAGCAATTTACTTGCTGGAATCAACTATGTTTCACAACCACGGGTCCGGAACCTGGGATATGAAGGCGTCAAGTTGGAAAACATGTCCGTAAAAGAGCAACATACTTATATTAAAGGTTTGAGGACCGAAAGTGCCCTTTTAGAAGCGTTTGATCTGTTGTATTATCTGAACAAACTTGGGGCCAGAATTCTTAATGAAATCTTATTGAATAGGAATTTAAAGGACTTTAAAATGCTTCCTGTGAGTTTAGACCAACTAACTCAAGGAGATGTACATTTGAAGTTGTCGGAATTAGAAACAATTCAACTCAAAATAGTACTTATGAAGAAATATTATGATATGTCTCAATCTTTAAATATTATCAAAAATTTGAAGGAAAATTTTGAAGATCGATATCTTCCGGCGATCAAAAATGGAGAATTAGGATCTTTCTATGAGAGGGTAGTATGGAAATTCTACTTTGATTACTATGCTGATATCACTCCGAGTCAAAATGAAGAATATTTTATTCAAAATCTAAATAAACTCCGTCATACGTTCTTAATATGGGAAGCCAGTATGAGAAGAAGCCAAGAGGTGATCAAATTTGCTCTTAACCATCACCAAAAATCCTTAACATTCTTGCAAAAATGCTTTCTTAAAATGTGCTGTAATGATGTCACCAATGGACTTATAAAGGTTGAGCTTGCTCAAAGTAAAGGCAGATCTTCATCCACTCTCTCTAAATTGAAAAAGTTGTCGATCAAGTACAAAATCTCAGTTCTTCCTGATGTAGGAAAAAATGGGGAGCAAATTTCAATAGATACACGAGCAGCGTTGTATTCATGTATTAATGGAATGGAGCTGATGATATTGGACGAGTTTTTGAAAGCTGACGTTGTTCTGGAACGAGCGCAGGCGGTCAAAGAGATGGTAACATTACTTCAAGATTTACGACAGTTTAAAGAACATGAATTGATGAACGTGAGGAAAAATCTGGTAGATCCAGATTGGATTCGGCTCTTTCTAACTGTCGATAAATGGAGGAAGACATAGGTAGCATAGAAAGTATATTTAGATCATATAGATAAAATTGAAGAGATGTAGAATTGCTGAATATGCACAAAAGTGAAGAAATTAATATTAGCAGAAAATTGGAAGATGAAGATGAAGATGAAGATGAAGATGAAGATGAAGATGAAGATGAAGATGAAGTCATGATGAATATGAAGCTTGAAAGGATATTTGAGGTGGAAGAGTAAAGAATTATAGGAGAACAACCATCACATACAAAATGACTGAAATAGATCACCAAACTTGATCACTTCGTTTAGTTCCTCGCTTCCTTTTCCTCTATCCGTCTGTCCGTAAAAGGAATTAGCCGTTGGGGAGGGTGTGCAGGCGAGATCGGCTATATAATGCCCACTGTCGGCGAGAATTTATGGATAACTGCATCATAAGATCATTGAGTTTACTATCTTCTCAACCATTTCAGGGTGTAAATCAGGTCATATTCTACTTTCATCCCCAAACAAATAATTGCCATGAAAATTGTCTCAGATAAGGCTACTCGTCAATTTCTCAAGCAGCATTTGACCCAGAAATACATTTTGGAGGAGTTGCAGCCATGTTTAGTGGCTGCTCTCAAAGAATATGCTCACACACCGTCCCTGATTCCTCCCCGGACAGTTGTATCATCTAATTGTACTGACAACACTCATCTATTCATGCCTTGTGTTGGACCAACCCATCTTGGGGTCAAAGTTGTCACTGGTGGACCTCATAATAACGCTGAAGGAATCAGTTTTGTGGGTCCTATTGTAGTCATGAAAGAGAGTACCGGTGAGGCATTAGGTCTAGTAAATGCCAAAACTGTAACGGCATTTAGAACTGCTTTGGCCACTAGTATTGCCATGGTGAAAGTACTTGATCCAACTGATGCTGAGCTTAAAATTTTACCCGAAGTGACAGTATTTGGGGCAGGAAGTCAGGCTAGATGGCATGTGGAACTTGCTTTAGCCCTTTACGGTCTCAAAAAAGTGAATGTTGTTAACCGTAGTATTGTCAATGCCACTAAGTTTGCTGATGAAATGAAACAAGACCATCCTGATGTGGAATTTGTGGCTCGAGAGCTTACTTCAGTGACCAAAGAAGTTTTGGAACGTTCCAGTATTATATTTGGATGTACTCCAGCTACAGAGCCAATAATTATAGCATCAAAGCTCAATCTGGATCCTTCTTTCAGCAAATTTATTGGTTTAATTGGTTCTTATAAACCTCATATGATCGAATTAGACTTGGAATATATAAAAAATAGTATTAAAGATACCTCCAAAATAATGGTCGACCTGAAAGAGCATACATTAGCCGAGGCAGGTGAACTTATTCAGAGTGGAATCGGTGAGGAAGGGCTTGTTGAGATTACTGAATTAGAAAGCATTGACGTCAAGGAGGTTTTGAACAGGGATAACGTCGCTGTTCTGAAAGTTGTAGGGCTATCAATCATGGACATTGCTATCGCAAAGCTACTTCTTGAAGCTGGAGCAGGGCAAGAAGTTGAAGAGTTTTAGAGAGGCAAGAAAATTTATAGAAGACAAGTAGAAGCAATGGCATTTGATTATGCGGAGTAGTAATTGTGTGTTATTATGGGGAGTGGGATGTGTGCACCAAACTTTCTAATAAATACTATCTGACACTATCATAACGCATAACGTCAGTTGTCCTGTGATATTCCAATTTAGCTTCATCCGTCATCCGATATACACGTAATGCATGTAATGGTCGACGATGTCTTCTCCCTATGTAAACTCAATGCAATTGATATATGTATTGCATACAATGACCTAGAATAACCTAGAATGTCTTCTATCATTATGACTCCATTAAATTAATCATTTAAGAACATTTCATCTCTTTTCGACTCTTTATTAACAGAATCAATTATAGCTGACTCTTCCAATACGATCTCTCTCAAATGAATTCAATCAATACAAGATAATATATTAGGTAGTTTAAGGAGTATTTTTACATTGCAGTAAGTTTCTCGTACTCATATTCAAATACTGGCTATCTACACCTATCTTTGCTTAAGTTATCACATCCTTTCACCTCCCCTTTGACCTCTCCTTCTATCGTCTCCTCTCTTGTATCTCCACTTATCTTCTCTTCAACCCGCTTGATCGCTCTTCCCTTCATCAATCACGTGCAACATACAACGTGGGTATCGTCGCGATGCTATCATTATCTTATCTTTAGCTTCAACGCAATCGGCAGTTGTACCACGATTCCTCCCATTCGAACAGTCAATTGACCTATTCTTGACCTATAGAAGCTATTCTTTTACCTCATTTTAACAATGACCGAAAAAGAACCTCTTTTAGGCGGTGAATCCGTCTACAACACTAAACCCAAGCGTCGGTCTTGGCTTGTCTACATTCTTGAATCAGCCAATGTTCTTCTCATTGTCTGGCTTTTATACGGAACAACTGGTGGTAAAGAAACTCCAAATACCGCAGTCGACCCTTCAAGTAAAAAGAACGTCATTTTCATGGTCACTGATGGAATGGGTCCCGCTTCTTTGTCGTTGGCCCGTTCATTCCGTCAAGCTCGTGATGAATTATCAATCGATGACATTTTGGAGCTTGATAGACATTTAATCGGATCTCTGAGAACTCGCTCTTCTTCTCTGTTGATCACAGACCTGGCTGCTGGTGCCACTGCATTTCTGTGTGCTTTAAAAAGTTACAATAATGCCATCGGTGTCGACCCATTGAAGACTCCAAGAGGTACCATATTAGAAGCACTTAAGTTACAAGGATACCTCACTGGATTGGTTGTAACTACCAGAATTACTGATGCCACTCCTGCTGCTTTCCTGGCTCATGTAGACTATCGATCTCAGGAAGACTTGATTGCTGAACAGCAATTAGGTGATTCTCCATTGGGTAGAGTAGTTGATTTGATTATTGGCGGTGGAAGATGCCACTTCCTTGCTCAAGGAACCCCTGGTTCTTGTCGTGCCGACTCTAGAGACTTGATTTCAGAAGCACAGGCTGCTGGATGGAGCTATGCAAGTACAAGAGAAGATTTTGATCGCTTGGGCCATGGTAAGAATGTTTCTTTACCACTTTTAGCCTTAGTTGCCAACACAGATGTACCCTATGACGTGGACAGAAATCTGGATGAATATCCTTCTCTTGCTGAACTGGTAAAGACCGCTTTGACTGCCTTGGAAGATGCCACTCGTGATTCCGAACAAGGGTTTTTCATTTTAATTGAAGGCTCTAGAATCGATCACGCCGGTCATCATAATGATCCAGCAGCTCAGGTTCGTGAAGTTTTAGCCTTTGATGCTGCTTTTCAAGAGGTAAAGCATTTCGTCGATTCAACCGATGTTGATACCGTGGTTATTCTGACACTGGACCACGAAACAGGAGGACTCGTCACTGCTCGTCAAGTAAGTCCAAACTATCCTGATTATCTATGGTATCCGAAGGTGTTGATTAACAGTACCCACTCTGGTGAATTCTTAGCCAGAAAACTTATTCTGGAGAAGTTGAAGATTGAAAAAATCGAAGAGCTCGAAGGAGAAATGGAAGAAAAGGCGAGCAAACCAAACAAGAAACACGAGAAGGCCATTGAACTGTTCATTATCAAGGAAATTATTGAAAAAGATATGGGAATTGCCGACTACACGGCGGAAGAGGTTGCCACTATCAAGACATCGCTTGGGAACGGTGAGCAGTTGCTCTATGTTTTGAACAATATGATTCTGGTTCGCTCTCAAACCGGCTGGACCACCCATGGCCACTCTGCGGTTGACGTCAACATTTATGGATACACTAATTCGGAAGTTCTAGCAGCCGAATTGTATCAAAGTCATCCTTATACTGGTCTTTTGGGTAACCATGAAAACATTGAAATCGGAGCTTTTATGGCCAAAATTACGGGTGCTGATTTGGATCTGGTTACTGAAAAGATCAAGGGCATCAAACACTCGCCTCTGGCTGCCGTTCACGCCGAGGAGCACGAGCATTTATTGGATAATTTGCACGTTGAGTAGAGATCTGAAGAAAGAGCTAGGTAGAGGTAGATAAATAGAGTATATCAAGCTGAAAATATTAAATATGTGCAACATGTAGAATCATAATTATAGATTATGGATGACAAGGTCACCACCTATAGTCGTATATTCTCTCAGAAGTATCATAATGAGAGATTTCCATTAGTTTAATCCTACATTGCCATTATCTCGTATTATATTAAGTTCGCTATCGAATGCTGAGACGTAGTCTCATCTATTAAACACACATCAATCACCTTTCCACACCGATATCTTCTCCGAATTTTCCCCTACTAAAGACTGTCAGACAGTACCTCCTTTTCATCTTCATCATCAAAATGGAATGCAGTATAGTCTTCTCTACACCATTTGGCTCTTAAAACTTTTCCAAACTTGTAGAAACCAATAGGAATAGCCACCATTGCCAAAGCAATGAAAGCCAAGAGCCACGAGGCCCATTGTAATCCAAGTCTATGATACATCTGAGGAGTGAACAATGGGAATGCTGCACCACCAGCAGAACGTAAGAAGACCTTTGTTGCAAGAGCTGAAGCTGCATATTTAGCGTAGGTATCAATGATATAATTGTTCAAAGAGTAATAAATCAACACCATTCCGTAACCGAAAGCAATACCAGACAGAGCTGGACCAACCCAAATAATGTGTTTATAAGAAGTGGCACCAAGAATGAATAAGGCGACACATGGGAATGGAGCACCGATCATGGCACCAATAAGACGATCTTCTGGAACCGGATGACGACGTTTGCAGATAACTCCGTAATGCTTTTCTATAAGTGGAGTAGTGAAAAGGGCCATTAAGGCACCAATCAAAATTGGAATCAACATAAGCCCAATTAAGTTATCTTTGTAGCCATAAAGTTCCCCAAAGATAACTGGGTAGGCAAAGAAGAAAGCATATAACATTGAGTAGATCAAACACACATATACACACACGAGAACCAACACTGGCTCTTGGAAACACCATTTGACAGGACGGTATAAATTGGTATTAAGGAGCTCAGAGAAAGTCATTGGAGTAGCCTCTTGTTCTGTCATGATCTTAGGGTTACCAGTTTCCTTACGCAATTTTTTGGCACGACGTTTAAGGATTACTGGAGCATATGTCTCTGGAATGAAGGCCACAATAATCCACATTACTCCGGCAAAGGCCATGTTGACCCAAATAATCAAGTCAAAACGACGAGTCGATACCAGGATAAACCCGTTGACAATACCACCAAAGACAGGTCCAGAATATGGACAGAAAGAAAAGAAAGCAATGGCCAAACCACGAGTTTCGTTATGCAAATCTACAAGCGAAGCGCCGACATTAGATAAAGCCAGAGCAGCAAACATTCCACAAAGAAAACGACATACTAAAACGGCTCCAATGTTAGGGGCAAGGGCAACTGGGATGTTAAAAATGGTATAAAGACCGAATGAAATAAAATAAACTGGTCTACGACCAATCTGTTCCGATAATGGTCCCCAAAGTAATGGTCCCACAGCAAAACCAATAACCATAAGACTACAGGACAAAGTTGATACCTCGTCAGACACATGGTATTTGTCATTGATGGTCCAAAGACCACCAGTCACACAAGATGATCCATAAGCAGCACAGATGACGAGCATTGACAACAAAAACGTATAAATCCAACGAATTGTGGCGCTCCAATTGTGAGGGTTTTCAGGGTCATCGATAAGGAAAGTAACAAATTCAATATCTGGATCTAATTCGCCACCTTTCTCTACACCTGGAGCTATTTCAGCACTTTCTTTTGAGGTTATAGTTTTCACTCTTCCAAGCAGGTGAAGAGTCTGCACTGGGACCAAACCAGTAGTGGTTTCGAGACGGTATTCTTCTGGGAAGATAGGGTTTTCAACTGGTGGAGCATTCAAATCTCCAATGGGGATACTTCGGCTCATTCCAAGATCTTGAAGGGATTTCTTTGTTTCAGTTCTAACTACTTTGAGTTGATTATTCTCAGTGGCGGCAGAGCCTTGAGAAAGCTCAGATACTGCATCGGTTCTATCGTCTGAATACAATTGGTTTGGCAAATATGGATCAAATTGTTCCACATCGTCGGAATGATCATCATTATTTGTTTGGGTTTGGGACATGATTGTTGCTGATTGGAACTTGTGGGATTTTGGGTTTATATATCGTGCTAATGCGGGTCTCCGCGGATGGATACGAGTGCCATCGTGCATAACCATCCGCCGGAAGTACCCCAGAAGGGAAACACCGATGAGGAAGATTGCGCAGAGGGCAAGCAATCCGGGCGAGGTGCGGCGGTGCTTCCGGACTGTTAAATATTTTGAAGCAAAACAGTCATGGAGGAGAAGCAAGCCAGTGACGAATAGGTCGCGTATTGTCGAGTGTGTTCATATGAATCATCGAGTATTCTTACATTCAAACGCACCAAATTTGCTCTCTTTACTCTTCTATGAGGCGAGCTAAGGATGCTGCGGATGAGATCCTTCCATCGTGAAGAGTGCGGCTGTTCGGATTTGCGGTTCGGGTTATACCAGCAACTCAGCCAGTAGTAGGTCCGCAACATACCTCGAAGCTGTCCATCAATAAACCAGATGCTCCATTAGTATTGTGTCGCACTTGTATTGGTGATTCTATTGTTCGATATCGCTTAACAGTATTTGCAAAGTGTTCCTGTGTTGTTCCGTGGAGCTTTCAGGACTTGGGTGTTGCTGTGTTTGCCCGCTGCATATCATACAGCAAGAATATTAATTAGGGTCTGAAAAATAAGTCTTTTCCTTTTGGCCGCACTACCATAGTGTGAAGTTCTAAACATTCTCAGGTGAAATGAGGAGATGGAGGTCAAAATAGAGATATTGATTGTTTCAAAGCAGGTTAATGAGTATAGAGTGTGTCAATTATTCTACGCAGAGAAGAAAGACAAGCAAAGGTGATATCAGTAATTATTTGAGAGGAATCGACCAACCGCTTGTATCTGTGTGAAATGTTACACACCATTACAATCTCTGTAACTAATGACTGTTGCTTTTAACAGGAAGCAACAGACATCGCATCTATATTGTGACTTGTTTCAAAGTCTGAACTCCGGGGAATCAATAAAAGTTTAAATTTTCGGCATCCGAACGACGCCTCACTTTTTGCTTCCGCGCCCTTTTCTGCCGCGAACATCAAGGAAGACTCCGCATTCTTCCGGTGTTTACACAGACCTGCATCGAGATCGTACGAAGCAAAATGGTTCCAAACGCTAATGACATGGAGATAAGATGATGATGGATATTATTAGATGATTTTATTATAGATTACAGACAATATAAATAGCTTTAAATTTCGATCAGCGTCCATCGGAGAGAGATCCAAATATGTTTTTGGCAAAGGGTCCGATGAAGCTTGTAATTTTTGTTAAATATCCTAGAGCACTATTCTACTACTATAAATAGGTTGGAGGTGTATTTGTTAGGATGGATAAACCGGCAGTTGATCCGGTCAGTTTTCTACGCATGTAATACATTGCTCATCTTCGATTGTGTGCATTGATGATATTTACAAAGTAATTTGTACTATTTTTCTTTCTCCAGTTCACCTTGTTGATTGTTCGGACTGTTTCCCCACATTCTGCAATTTCCACGCCATGCCCTTATTTTAATATCTACCTTTAAATCACAGATTATCCTCCTTAGAAACCTGTCCACCTTAATACCTTCTATCTTGTATCTTACCTCACCCCATGTGCTTCTTTTATTTTACGATACTTACAATTCTTAATATTTCCGCTAATCAATAATCCATTAGTTAAACCTCCTTTGTAAGCAACAAAAAAGGTCGTTAAATTGCATTTTTTTTACACATACATTTTCTTGTTGCATTTGCGCCCAACAAATGGATGCTCCCGAGCGTACTCAGAACATTCAAGCAATACAGTTTTCAATTTCTCTACGCTTTCTTCATCATTTTGAAAACTAAATGCAAGTCTTTTCCCCATGAGCCTGACTCCATATTTTTTTCCAACCTCAATTAAAATTCGATCATCCATTTTCATCGCACGAGTATCAACGAAAACGAAGTTGGTGTCTACCGGATGCTCGAGTTTGATCTCATGCTGCTTACAAAAATCACCGACATTTTGTGCAAAGCGATGAGACCGTTCAAGTTTAGAGAAATTTTCATCTATGGCACAAATTGCCATTCTAGTCATGATTCCGGCCTGCCGCACCCCTCCTCCGCATTGCTTCTTAAAATGATTAGCGGTTTCAATCAATCTTTTGGAACCAACGAGAATTGACCCCATAGGTGCACCTAACGACTTTGATAAACATAATGAGACAGAATCGAAATGACTACAATATTCTTTTATTGAAACTCCAGTGGCAGCACTGGCATTCCATAATCTGGCCCCATCTAAGTGTAATTTAATGTCGTTAGCCTTGCAGAATTGGGATATTTTCTCGATTTCTTCAATGGGAGTAATTATTCCGTGTAAGGTGTTTTCTAAAGAGATGACCTTTGTTGGAGCAGCGTGGATGTCTCCATCTGTCGGGGTAAAATTATCTTCTATGTCTTCCAAAGTAAGATAATCTCCATTACTAGGTATAACTGGATGTACCATTGCCTGGGAAAGAGTAGCAAGTCCTCCTGCTTCGTGCAAGAAGACATGGGCACGATGGTCGCAGAGAATAGAAAAAGGTGGCTGCATCAAGTTGGCTCGAAGTCCAATTTGATTGGAAAGAGTTCCAGAAACGCAAAATAATGCCGCTTCCTTACCAGTAAGGGTACAAAGCTTAGCTTCAAGTTCAAGGGTGGCTTCATCTTCTTTGTAAACGGAATCTCCGTAGGTTGCAGTGGCTATGGCCGCAATCATACTCTCAGTGGGTACGGTGAAAGTATCACTTCTGAATTCATTGTGAGTGGGGAACTTTGGTTGGGTCATTGATATGATGCTGATTTATCTGTTATAATTCTTTGTATATATGCTATTTTATTATCTTTATGCTGAAATGGCTATGTCTTTACCAGTTAATCTCCACTTGCCCTTTATGATCAGACTGACTCGGCACTTTACAGTTCGGCTAAAGACGGTAAATGATGGGAATGGTGGGGGGGGGGTGAAAAAAATTCTGTGGTTAGAAAAATTGTTCGAGAGATATACTTCTATGTATATTGCTATTTGCCCCTTAAAGACTCATGTGAGGCACTTTTGTTATTTTACATCTCACCCGCTGCGTCATCGCATGTTGGTCCATCGCCGTTTGTCTCCAAAAGGCATCTTCTTAGTTATGACCGGCAAATGTATACCGAACGCCGTTAACTGCCATCTTTTTCTTTTTCTTTTTTTTCCATTCTTCTTCATGCGTCACACCTGCGCCATTGAAGACCTTTTCGAAGAGGCATTTTCTAAGCTCATTCAAGAGTAAATCACGGAAATAATGACACCACTAACTGTCCTTCGTAATCTATACGACAGGCGTGGCGTCCATAAAACTTAATATCTTTGTAAGAAATAACCGCTAACAACCTGATCACTGCAAAAATAATCCTCACAGAACTACAAAAAAATGGTACAAAAGTCATTTATAATTGATAGCTCTGTTATTTGTACTAAACTCTCTAACTATAATATGCCATCTATCAATCAGTTTCTTTGCTTTCTTTACTATCTTCACTTCCTTTGTTCTCTCTACTTAAGTCTGATCGCTCGTTTTTCTTCAACAAATTCACTTCTCCAGTCCCTGATTGTTCAGAGCTTTCATTCCTCCAAATCTGACTGTTACTCAGAAGATTTCGAGTGTGGCTAAACGGTGAATTACCCCAAAGATTGGACTTATTCAACAGAAGTGAACCTAACTGCGGGGAAAGTGATTTGGAATACTGCTCAAGTGGATCCGAAAGTTCAGGCTGCGACGAATTTGGCAGCTGCAATATACCCGATCCATTGTTGGGAAGACCATCTAAAAAGCTTGTCCCCGCTTGAGATGTCCCAAGAAAGCTCTCCAATCCCTGATGACTCGGATTGATCAGATTGTAACCAATATACAGTTGTTGCAGAGCCATATCAAGCTTTTGCAGCAACACTTGGCTTCTTAACGATCCAAGATTATCTCCAGATGGACCCCCAACTGGAATTGGAGTCCCAGATTGGAAGCTTGTACTGCTGTGATTCATAGAACTTGAGAAAAGTTCCCCAAATGGTGCTTGGCTATTGGAACTACCATTAGGTGCAGAATATGTTCCAGCAACGGTAGCCAATCCAAGAGTTCCTGCAACGTTCCCAGATGAATTTGTCGGAGTTCCATAAAATTGATCCTTTTGGTAAGCCAATCCATTTAGAGGTACATAATTGCTGGTAGACTGTTGATTATTTTGCCAAAGATTAGGAGGTAAAGTTTGAGAATAATTGTTATAGTACTGGTCACCTAAAAACAGCAGTTGCAAGTTCATGTTACTTACTCCGGTGTCATTAGATACCACCGATGGTTCAGAGACCAAGGGGACTTCAGGAACCAAGCTATCATTATTCAGGTTGCTTTTTTCGAAGCTATTATCGTTAGAATAAACTTGGCCAAAGTAATTATTCCATGTATTGACGTTAACGTCGCTACCAGAACCAGATACACCGGAGATACTAGGGCCTAATTGGGTACTTAAATCAATACTTTCACCTACTGGTAAGTCTACCGATTTACTATCTTGAGTAAAGTCAATGTTTCCGCTGGGTGAGTAATCGGTATAGCCTTGTTGTTGGTTGGCAAAGTCGTTGATAGGCTGCTGTTGAGTAGAATAGTCGTTATAACTTTCTTGTTGAGTGGATATGTCATTGAAGCTCTGATGTTGATTTGAATGGTCAGTATAACCTTGATTATTCGCCAGGTTTTGATACTGCTGATTGGCTTTACCAATAATGGAAAACTTGGACAACTTCGACTTGAATCCTCCAACATTACTACTCAGCTTTGAGAGAGCATGGTTGTAACCACCAAATTCCAAGCTGGCTTGATATTCATTAAGTTTCTGAGGTGTATAGCCCTTAATGCGAGCAGCTTTAGCCATTTCAAGGTTGTTTTTAATGGCAAGATATTTCCGGATCTCCGTTTTAAACACAAGACGCCATTCTAACTCTGTCAGTCTTGTCTTATCAAGTTCTTCTAAAATATCCTCTTTCCATTCAGGCATTGTCTCGTAAACTGAGTTCATAGCATTTTGTGAATTGGTTTTTAAAGTTCCCTCTCTTGTAAAATTGGCTTCACTACCAAACATTTCCATTAAGGGCTTTACAGTGTTTAATAACTTTTCATTCTTCTTCTTTTCATTCGTCAAAAATTTGATTTCAGATTCAAGTTGATCATTCAATTTTTTATGTTGTTGAGCTACACCTTTAAGTCTCTGCTGACAATGCTTAAGATCGATAGCTTCTTGTTTTGCCCTCTCTTTGGATGCCGCAGACTTTTGTTGATACTTTTTATACTCTTGTTTTAAAGAGTCCAATCTAGATTCATGTAAATGCGAAGTACTTTTGATTTGCTTCAATTGATTTTGAAGTTTACCCTTTGTGAATGAAAGTTGATCTCTTTTCTTTTCAATATCTTTAATGTTATTATCTAAACGAACTCTCATGTCAGACTCTTGATTATACTTCTGTTTATAATCTTTCGCCACTTGTCGTAATTGTTCAAGTTCTACTTTCACTGAATTTTGAAAAGATTCACGCTCACTAAGAAGCTTTTGAAGTTCTTCTTGATACATTAATAAATAGAAGTTCAAGTCTGCTGGATTTTCAATGGATTTGATTTGATCTGTGGTCAACACAGGTAGTGGTTGAACGGATTTCTTAAGTTCTGATTCCACGAGAGGTTCTGTAATATGGGCTACATCTGAAGTGTTATCTACAAATTGCAATTCGGAGTCAGTGGAACTTTTTCCATTGCTCTCTGATTTATGGGCACCTGCTTTACCAGACTTTCCATTTTGAGGTTCAAGCAAACTACGGAAAGGTAACTGAGCAAGTTCCGAAGCCACCAGTTCACGTAATAAAGTCTCAATGAACACAGGAGCTGATCTAGAACGGAAATTCGTTGTTACATTTACCGCTAAAACTTCAATTTGGTATACTTTGTTCAATAAAAGTTGGTTTAATTTGCACGAAGTGGTATTGACCATGGCAGCTTCTCTATTATTTACCAAGACCACGTAGATTAATTCTTCATCATCAGAAACCTCTATATCCCAATGCACTACCACCAGCAGCCCCGTTACAGCATCGATACATATTTGGGGCACATGAGGAATCTCGAGATTCAAATTTTCGACTAGTGACTCAACTGGTGACTTCAAGAGAGTAAAAAGTCGGTATAGAAGCCACAAAAGCGACGGAACCACAGTCAACCAAAGCTCTACTGATCCGGTCATAAGTTTGAATGGAGACCGTGCTCAGGGGATACTTTTAAGTAGTGCTTCTGCAGATCTGCCTTGATTTGTGGTGGTTTGCGCAAATCGATGCCAAATTTTTGCACCAACAGAATCACCGCGGCGTCTTTTTTCGGGGTCGCGATGAATTTAGCGGCGATTTTAGCGGCCATGAATTTAGCGCGTGAAAATGTTAGAGACAGCGAATTAGCGAGAAAGAATAGAGAGAGAGAATGGAGATGGAGTGACGAATAGAAAAATAGGGGGAGTTTTTACTGGATGAAACTAATATGTATCGAATTCGGTAACTTTCAATTTAAATCGATTATATATATGGTATCTTTCTTAACAAGCTCCAGTATTAATCGTTTCCTTCTCTAGAATTTTCCAGCTTTCTCTTCCACGCACCAGACCTTCTCCCTAAACAAAAAATCGCGAATAGTGATGTTACGCTGATGATATCGCCGCGGCCTCCGGAGACTGCCTCCGGAGACTGTTAAAAAGGACCGATAGCCCTTCGTAAATGGTCAAGAATCAATACCAAATCAATTCCAACCTACTAAACTTTCATTGATATAGAATTACAGGGATGAACCTCTACATACAGTTCAGTCATAATATGTCATGCCTTAAACCTCTAATTTATGTACGCTTCCTTTAAGCTCGTTTTACTATGGTTGGTTTTTTTTCTTCCTTCCACTCGATTTCCATACATTCGCATACTCTTCCATACATCAGAGCCAACCACATTCGCCGGATAAATCAAGATGTTCACCCAGATTAAACTATCATAAGATCAATTCACGACCAAATTTAACCAAGAGAACATAAGATCGAAGCCACAAAATTAAATAACCCTAACAAGAAAAATGGACCCTTCACCCAAGTATCGCTCCAGGTCCCCCCCACGAGAGTCACTACTAGGATTCCAAATCCCCCAAATAAGCTGAAAAGACCACTTACACTCCCCACGACAGTATGATCTTTAGTTTCGGCTATTGTGATGCCTAACAAACTCATACTACTGGTCAAGGTACCCATTTGTGAAACTCCAAGCAACAGAATTACCACAAATGTCGTAACATCTTTTGGATTATAACTGTCTGTCGAATATTGACTAACGCATAGAAGTAAACATGAAGCGGCACCCAAAATTGTCGATGCCACTAAACTTTTCCGAGGACCCACTTTTGGAGAGTCGATTATAAAAGCCCACACTGGAGCAGCTATCAATGAAACAGTTTGACCCACCCCAGTCAAAATGGCTGCAAATATGTATCCAGATCGACAATTGTCTTGAGAAGGAAGCTCAGCCATAACCAGAGGCCTTCCTGGAGTCCCACCTGATGGGTCACACAATCCATGACTTGAAAAGTATTTGAAAACTAGCAAGGGAACAAAAATGGTGTTAGAAACAGCCGCCAGTCGAGCAACGAAGGCACCAATATAGGCTAATTGAACTCTACGATCTTTTCTAGCCACTTGGGAACCATGGAAAAGCAAGTTCAAATAAGACTTGATAGCTGAACCAATTATAGAATGGTTTTCAGTACCAACTATATACTGATCAACATTCAGATCGACAATTTCAACATCCTTTGCATAAACAAAAAAATAAACTGCTGTACCCACAACAAAGGCATACAAGGCCACCACCAAGAAAGAGTATTTCAAAGCTGCACTACTTGAAAGATCTGGTCTCCATTCCAGTATACGGCTTGGTAACGTTAAGAAGAATGACACTGAAAATATTGCTCCGAGTCCAGCGCATACCCCCATTACTGCAGCAAATTTACCTGTATCATGAGCTTTATTGGCCACAGATTCATCACCAACAAGGGGTTGAAGTTCAGCATCAATAGTGGCTGGCTTCCTAGAGAATGTGAAATCCGAATTACTGATCTCAGTAAACATTACCGTGGCCATAGTCATGACAGATCCTACTCCTAGGGCAAACACTGCTCTAGCCAAATAAGCTCCCAATAATGACGAAACTATCAGGGCATACGAGAGAAGACTGATACCTATGACTCCAAAACCAGTAGTAACTACAACTTTCACACCACTTGCAAGACCAGAACCAGTTATTTCATCACTAAGAGCCCCTACCAATGGGGCAGTTGAAAGGACGATGCATTCGTCGAGGAATCCTAGTGTGCCAATTATGGAGCCAATCTTTGAGTCACTAGAAAAGCCCAAAACCTGTGAAAGATAGAAAGGCTGACTGGCAGCAAGAAAGACAATCACAGATATGCATGCAAATGTCGTTCCATTGAATGCAATTGCATTGGCAACCGTATAATTTCTGTAGAGAGCCATGGATATACTTTTACCGTAGGGCCTAGTCCAGCCCTTAAGCCGATATACGACCGATGTTCCTGCAGGTTAGTAGATTAGTCTCCTACATGTAACTACGCTCGTAATCGGCATTATGCACGATGATGCCGATGGTCTGGAGAAGGTGACAGGAAGGTCCAAGGACGCATACTAGGTAATTCTAGATGACAGAACGGATATAGTGGGGAAAGCAATGCTTATTGACAGCGGATTGAGCGGTACCACAGTCACTATCAGGGTTCAGTGCAGTTTGATTTCAACCCTACGATAGTCAGACGAACTCTGCAATAAATTCCAATGGTAGTACTGCTATATAGCCACTAAAAGCATCCCTAATACCGTTATGTGTCCCTGTAATATACGACTTATTCAAAGCACAATGCTATCAACGAATATTAAGACACCGAGCTAGATTTACGCGAAACTAAAACTTGATGTCTAGATTCCTGCAGCGGAATGCCTAAACCAGGGTGGGTGCCACTGTAGATGCGCAGATAATAGCCGACTTTTGTGGTATATAAGCGACGCACCTCCAGTAAGTCGACAATGCAATTCTCATCTCAATTATCAAAACTGAAAAGTAAAGTGGTCTGACAATGAGCTCAGAGACAGTGATTATTTATCAAGGAAAGGCATATCCTCTTGAATCGGTACCAACCTCGATTGGACAAAATGTTATCGAACTTCTCACGAAGCAGATCAGCAAGAAATCACCAGTACCAGATTTATCTACAATAGTCAGTATCGATGATTTTGCTGGGGCTGCTGAAGCTCTGATCCCACCAGAGGTTTGGGCTTATTATCGTACTGGAGCTGATGATGAAATCACTTTACAAGAGAACACTGCAGCACTTCGTAGAATCTATTTTAGGCCCCGAATCCTCAACAATGTTACAGAAGTCGATCAAAGTACCAAAATTTTGGGCTCAAAGAGTACAACTCCATTTTATATCACCGCTTTTGCTCAAAGTATTGATGGACATCCTGAAGGCGAAAAAAATTTCACTAGGGGTGCCAGAGAAACTGGTATTATTCAAATGATTCCTCTGGCACTGGGCTTCCCATTTGACGAGATTGTAGATGAAGCAGCTCCTGACCAAAATCTTTGGTTGCAGGTTTATGTATCGAGTGATCGGGAAGAAAATCGTAAATTACTTCTCAGAGCTAAAGCTCGTGGTATTAAGGCTGTTTTCGTCACTGTAGACACAGCACAACTTGGAAATCGTGAAAGTGAACGTAAGCATCATGGTCATGGAAGTATCAATATTTCGCTTCCTCAGGACCCTGCTCTATCTTGGGACGATATTAGCGAATTGAAGACCATAGTAGGGGACGAAATCAAAATCATATTAAAGGGAGTGCAGACTAAGGAGGATGCTTTAAAGTCTTATTATCATGCTGGAGTTGATGGGATTTTGATTTCTAACCACGGGGGACGTCAATTAGACACCTCTAGATCATCTATTGAAGTTTTAGAAGAAGTCCGGACCGCTTTTGATGAAAATGATGTACCAGATTCATTCGAAGTTTTAATTGACGGCGGATTCCGCAGAGGAACCGACATTATCAAGGCTTTATGCCTTGGCGCCAATGGTATTGGGTTGGGACGACCATTTTTGTATTCAGCTTCCGCTTACGGACATGAGGGTGTTGTTAAGGCTGTTGAGCTTTTAAAGGACGAAATAAACTTGACTTTACGATTATTGGGGGTTACTTCTGTGCTGCAATTGAATCGTAGTTACTTAGATTTGGCTGCGCTAAAGTATAGAGTATAGATTAGCAATAGGACCAATATTTATGTGAGACATCAAAATGTAGCAAGAAGATTATTGTGATGTGTGACAGAAAATTAAGGGAGGCAGGGGGTAATATAGCGTTTAGGTGCAAGGAAAATGCTTTATTGTTCTGCTTAACCTCTTTCACCCACCTTGGTTACTGTAATCGCAGAGAACAACCTAAAAGCCGAACAATCGGAGGGCAGAAGTCAGGCAACTAATACTAATGGTTTATGAACCTGGAGAAATGAACGCAGAAAGATAAAAGAAGAAACATAGCTAAGATACAGTCTTCACGGTAAATTGTAGATCCAATAATCACAAGTCTGATCCACTACCATATATCTGAATCGGTGAATACTTAAGTGGTGGGGTTTGGATCAAACGCGACCTTTCATGTATCAAGCTGCCAAATACATAATGTATTTGCACCAATAACTCGTGCTCCACTCATCTTTAACCCTCCCAAGGAGTATAATTATAATAAACTATCATAACACAATAGACAAGGTCGCCTTTGTCTACTTCTTATCTTTCCTCCAGCTTCGTTCCATCACGGTGCTTCCCCAGCTTTTGCCCACGTGCTGTTAGCAGCCGCGCGTAGCTCTTTTCTTTCTTTTCCAAACAACACTTATCAATTTACACAACGCTTTCCACATCACAATCAGCGTCCAAGTACCATTTAAATCATCTGTTTCTACTCCATTACGATTAAACCTGCTACCAAGCCACAATGGAGCTGAATTTTGACTCCAAAAACCCCTTCGGCCAGTCCTCCGACTCTGCCGTCATCGACGACTCTTCCTATGACGCAAGCCCAGTGATTCCCATGTCCAGAAGCAATTCCACCGGATCAGTTTCATACCTTGACCTCAGTAAGCTTCTATTAGTCAATGACTTTGATTTTGGACTCAATTTGGAGTCTGTAGGTGACTCTACCAAGCGTAGATTCAACAGTATGAAGAATAAAACCAAGGAAACTATGCGTCAATTGAATAGAACCAATGCAAACAATGACTTACAGAAACTCCAAGAGCGTCTTTTGAGCCGATTATCCAAATTCGACCGTCGTATTCATGAAAACATCCAATCTTCTGCCACTGAAAAGGCATTCTACGCCTTTGCCGTGGCTACCATTGCTCTTCTGGGATTTTTAATCGGCAAACACCCAGAATGGTTTCATATCTTTTATACTATTCTATTTGCCCTCCTTATGCCAATTCGTTTCTATACCTATTTCAAACAGAAATTTCAGTACTATTTGGCGGATTTATGTTATTATGTGAATTTGTTACTTCTTTTATTCATTTGGGTCTTCCCCGATTCACAATCACTCTTTGTTTCAGTATTTTCTCTTACTATGGGGACCCTTTCATTTGCAGTTATTACTTGGAGAAACTCTTTAGTGTTGCATCTGATTGAAAAGACCACTTCATCATTTATCCATGTTATGCCACCAGTGGTCATGTTCGTTATTGTTCATGAATTACCACCTGACATGATTGCTACTCGATTCCCAGCGGTATCGAAAGTGGAAAGTTGGCATTTTATCAATGGTATCTTGTGGACATCATTTTATTACACGATATGGCAGGTTACCTACCATTATTTCATTACTATCAAACGTAAGAAGGAGATTGAAAATGGTCAAGTGACTTCTTTCACATATTTGAAGAAAAAGAATTCTAAGGCCCCAATTGGAAAATTTGTTAATTCATTACCTTATAATTGGCTTCAAGTTACTGCTTTTACATTGATCCAATTTGGTTATCAGATTGGAACCATGCTTCCTTGCCCCATTTGGTTCAAATACAAATATGCAAATGGAGCATTTATGGCGATAATTTTCTTATGTGCATCATACAATGGGGCCACTTATTATATCGATGTGTTTGGGAACAGATTTGAAAAGGAACTGAAGAAGTTACGTGAGGAGGTGATGCTCTTGAAGGACAAGGACCGTGAAAGAGAAGCTGAGAAGGGATTAGAGAAGGGATTAGAGAAGGTAAAGGAAGTCACTAAGGACTCAAAGAAGACAGATTAGGAGATATCACGTTAGTAATGAAAATACTTCAATTGGAAACAGGATCGGTTAAGGACATTGGATGGACATGGTAGGGATATCTATGGGATGCTTGTAATTATTTAGACCGTGAAAGAATTGTAGGAAAGTAGAAATGAATGTGAATGAATATCTATATATGGTAATGAAAATGAGCACCTCAAAAACAGACTAAGACGACTCTTTAATGACCCATTGGCCTCTAAATCGACGCCATCCGACTATTGCCCAACTTTCAATGTTCTCTCTTCCCCATACAAAGATATCACTTCTTTGTGTTTGGGAAAGTCACGTGACAAAACATTCTTTTCTTAACAATTTTTCATCAAATGAAAATTTCAATCAACATGTTCAAGTCGGTCGGGTTCATCCGCCCAGTACGGACTTTTGTATCGAGTGTACGTCTTCTGCAGACCCCCAGCAAGAACGGTGATGCTCATCTTCAGTTCTTACTGAAGTACTACAGCCCGGATCTCCTTCAGTCGATTCAAATCACTGAATCTCTTGTGAGTCCTCAGCAGTTATTGGATGTGCAAAAAAAGGGACTTCAAGGCAAGTCTAGAGCTCCTCCAACTAGTTCTGACAACGACTATCATTTGGATGACCCACAGTGGACAGAACCAATTCTCTATCCTAATCAACCTGGCGGTCTGTCACCATATGCAACCATTCCTTTAAATCATGCCAGAGATCGTAAAGATTTGGTTATCCGGTTCAAAGAAAGTAGTAGATCGGAGAAAAAGAAGAGTGCTTTTGCAGAGGAGAGAGCCCAGATGGAACAGGATCTTGCTGCAGCCACCGGCTTTAGTGCCCAGTTTATTCGTAAGCTCTATGTCCGCCCAGTAGTCATGAAGAGGGTATCTTGTCAAACTAGTAAGGGTAAAATTCCTAACTTCTATGCCATGACTATTGTTGGTAATCAAAATGGTATGATTGGACTTGGAGAGGGTAAATCCAGAGATGGTATGAGAAGTGCATTGAAAAAAGCTCACTGGCAGGCTGTGAGGAACTTGACTCCAATCACCCGGTACGAAGACCGAACAATTGTTGGTGATGTTGCTCATAGATTCCACGCGGTGAAGATTTTCCTTAAGTCAGCACCAGATGGATTTGGATTAAGAGTTAACCATAACATTTTTGAAGTTTGTCAGGCTGCTGGTATTAGAGATTTGAGGGGTAAAGTTTACAAGCTGAGAAACGCCATGAATGTGGTTAAGGGCTTCGTCCAAGCTTTGACTCAACAACGGTCATTAGAGGATATGGCCGTGGGGAGAGGAAAGAAGATTATTGATTTGCGTAAGGTTTATTACTCAGCATAATGTACATAGATAAAGGGATGTGTAAAAGACTGACAAGTGTAGGAAATGGGAGATGTAAGAAAAATGAAGATGTGGAAGAATGGGCATTGAGAGAGTAGAGAAGTATAGGTGTGTCGAGGCTGTTACGTAAAATGTATTCAGGTTTGTAAACCCTCAAGAAATGTGTTGAAATTGAAAGCTGTACCTCGGTGGGTTGTTTGTAAATTGTTTGTAGATTGTTTGTAGATTAATTTTAAATTAAATATAGATTGTTTAATTTTGGAGGACCTTTAATGATCCTTGGATGTTAGTGTATTCTAGTAAGCATGAAATTATAGAGGACGTCACTAAAGTTTATTGGTATTTCAATGCCCGTCATTTTGAATCGTTCCTTTGAATGGTGTAGTCATGGCTGCTTTAGGCAATTGGCCGCGATTTATAAAATGAATGAATGAATAAAAGGGAATACAGAGGTGGACCAGGATGAAGTACTATACAGATATTGGTCTGGAAGACAATCTATTAGAAGTCAACGGAGGTGCTATAAACCATAACTTCATAAAATGATATCCTATCTCTCTAAACATAAATTCATGTCAAATTTTCACTAACAATCGTTTACTGTATCATCGTCCTTCCCTATTGCGTTCCACTTCCACCCCATCTCATCGACACGGCTCCTGCATCCATCCTTAGTCAACAGTTTCACAACTTCTTTATCAAGTGCCACCCATGGTTGTTGACACGGCATATTATGACCTTTTGGGGCTTCCTCTGACAGCCACGTCGCTCGAGATCAAACGTGCGTACCGTAAAGCTGCTGTAAAGCTTCATCCTGACAAAAATCCCAATGATCCCTCCGCTGCTGCTCGATTTCAAGAGGTTGGAGAAGCCTACCAAGTTCTTTCTGACGATACCTTGCGGCAGAAGTACGACAAGTACGGTAAGCAGGAGAGTATCCCCCAGGAGGGGTTCGAAGATCCATCTGAGTTTTTCCTGATGATCTTTGGTGGAGAGGCCTTCAAGGATTGGATTGGAGAGCTTTCACTTCTTCAGGAACTTACTAAGAGTGCTGAATTAAGTGGATATACGGAGGAGGAAAAGGCCACCGAAGTATCCCCAGAGGAAGAGGGGAAAGCCGGTGCTACCAGTAGAAAATCCGACTCAAATGATGCCAACAAGTCTGGAGTAAACAGCAACAATGCCCAATTCACTAGTACTTCTGTCTCAGGTGGGTCTTCCAATAATGAATCCAAGTCCACTATCAACAACTCTTCAGAAGGCTATTCTGTATCTTCAACTAATAATTACTCAGGGGCCACACCATCTAACGGTACTCTCTATTTATCACACGGAGACGAAGCCGACACTCTTACACCTCAACAGGTTGAAGAAAAACGTCGTAAAGAAGAACTTGAAAAGTTCGAAGAAGAGTGTAGACTCAAGAAAATTGAAACCCGTAAACAACTTGTTGAAAAGCTCGTACAACGTTTATCTCTACTCACAGAGACTGACATGAAAGATGATGTGGTGGAAAGTTTTAGAGCTAAGATTCAATATGAAGGTGAATCTTTGAAAATGGAGAGCTTTGGTTTGGAAATATTACATACCATTGGCTCTGTTTATAGCACCAAAGCTAGAATTTTCTTAAAAAACCAGACATTTTTGGGATATGGCGGTTTCTGGTTATCAATGAAGGAAAAAGGTGGCGTGGTTAAAGATACATTTAAAACAGTAGTAAGTGCTCTTGATGCTCAGCTGACAATGCAAGAATATGCAAAGATGCAAGAGGATAACGAGTATCATGCCAAGAAAGAGGAGGAGGATAAGGAAGATGAGGAGGGAGATATAGAGGAGCCAGCGAAAAAGGCTTCATCGGTCGAAACCCCCAGTAATAATGATCCTTCTGATACTGGTGGTATAACTGGTAAGTCGGAATCTGTCCCTGAGGGTACCGCTTCTGAACTGGAAAAGAAAGAGCCCGAAAAGATACCGGAAAAGCACACTGCTGAGGAGCTTGCAGATATGGAGCGGTATCTTATGGGAAAGGTGTTAGCAGCAGCATGGTCTGGATCTAAATTTGAAATCAGAGGTACCTTACGAGGTGTCTGTGATGAGATTTTGAATGACAAGGATGTTCCAATGCATAAACGGATCTCTCAAGCCAAGGCTATGAAGGTGATTGGAGAAGTTTTCAAAGGTATCACCCGAACAGAGCAAGAGGATGAAGAAGCACGGATGTTCGAGGAATTGGTTGCAGAAGCTAGCAAGAAGCGTGAGAAGAAGAAGACCCAGGGCTAATAGACGATAATGAATAATGGTATGTGAAGAGAGAGAAATATAAGATAGTTTAGAATGAAAGTAAGTAATTTGTGATCGCGTAGATGAAAGTTAAAATGTAATTTTAATATGAAACATAGAGTGGTCACTAAAGTGTGATTTGATACAAGTGTGATATATGTACGATTTATGTGTAATTTGTAGATTATGTAATATAGAATATGTGATTCATATTGAAAGGGTAAAAACGTCAGAATAAGTGAACTTGAGTAATGCAAATGAGATTTAGGAAGAAATAGAAATAGATGATATGACAGTGCAGGGTCGATCAATTGCCTTCAAATGTGATAAGAAGGAGAAATACAACTTAGAAATTCTAACAAGACCACTTCAACTCTTAGTTTCTCTCCCTATAAGAAAAATGGTTGTGGAAGATTTTCTATCAACTCTTCTTTATCTTATCTATTCCATCACATGATCATACGGCCCCATTATCCACAGCTAGATGTGGCTCGAAATTCATTAAAAACACCAACAACATGGAGTACGTGACCCATCTTTTGAAGGAGGATCCTAAAGTAGCCACCACCTCAGTCCACGGACTCAAATATTATGATCCAGTCAAGTATTACGACTTTCATGTTTACTATATTCATCGTATAGATTCTTCTAAGCGTGAATCTGATGCGCTTCGTGAAAAATTGTTGGCCGATTTTCCTGAGGAAACTGCCAACGGCTCCATTATCGTTAAGAAGCTCCCTGATGGTAATACTATTGGACCACATATAACTCAATTTTGGGAGGCTGATGTGGTTCGACCTGAAGTTTTTGTTCGATTGTTGAGTTGGTTCCAGCTTTTCCATGGATCACTTTCAGTGCTTATTCATCCTAACACTGGTGAAGGTCTTTTAGACCATACCCATCGAGCTTTATGGCTAGGCGATCGTCTACCAGTGATCGAGAATGTGTTCTCTAGTGGTCAAACGGGAATTGCCGAGTTTGGTGTAAAGGGAGGCAAATCAATTGCTCCTGAAGATTTCGACTCTCATATAAGCGAGCCAAACGATCAATCTTGATTCCATTAGAGTAGTATGAATAGAAGTATTCCTGGTTCTTTGAGTTTTAGATTTAGATAGTTAAATACTGATTTCTACGTTAATTGTATTCCCGTAATCCCATGTGGAACCTTTTCTTCTACTTTCCTGGGTTGTACTAGTTAGCAATTTGCCTACTTCCCTAATCAGCCTACATTTTCAATGCAAGATCTTCCTTCTGTCTCTTTCTTCTATCATCAATATCATTACATTAAAACTTGAGCTCCCTCTTTACCACATCAAGCCGTTTTTGGTGCTCTTGAATGAATTTAATCACCTTCTTACGATTCTCCCGTAACACGTCGTTACCAGAAACATCAACACCATCCAATTTCATCAATTGCTTCAACAACATCTCCTCGAAATACTTATATTTGTACTCACGGTCCTGTTTCAGATACTGCTTTGGATTCTCCACATAGGTGTCGATCTGTGGTACAAATTCTGTTTCTACATGATCAAGTACCGCCTGGATATCACGATTAGCCTTTTGGGATTTTGTGAGCTTCTTCTTGGGCTTCTTCTTCTTCTTTTCAGTTTTGGAACCTCGGAGAACTTTCGCCAACACTACAATTGTACCCACCGTTGTTAAAGCTATGGAAACTGTCAATGGAGTAATCTGGGCGTGGGACAATTCGTCGACCACATCTTGCCAAGAAGCCTGCTGGATCGTTGAAACATACTTTTGAGCATATGAAACTACGTCATCATAAGCAGGCACGTATGACTTGGCCGTATTTACAAAGTCCTGTGCACTGGTGGCCATGTTATTGAAGCTAAAGTAAGATCTATTCAAGGTCTTTGAAAGTCTCAGCACTGTGAATTACGATACTTTGAATGAGAAAGAATTGAGAAAGAAAAAAAAAAGTACATTAGTGGAAGGAACAACCATAACGAAAAGGGAACAAAGAGATTGAACCAGAGAAGTAATAGATCCCGGCTAGAGTTCAATTGGATTATTGGCCACAACAGTTTGAAATTCCCAGCATATGAAGCAGAATTAGTCATTTCAACAAATGAAAAATGATCACTAGCACTGCTAGCAATGCTGGAATGGTCTACATCTCCGTTCAATTGATCAACTTGTCTATAAACATTTTTTTTCTCTATACTCTATAATTTATAATGCCTGATATGATGGCTTAAAGAAACAATTCTCCACTAATAATTCTAGTAGGCTTCGTTGGTCTGGGTGGTTTTAACCCACGTTTAGGTAATTGAAGTGTGGAAGTAGTCACGGATGTTCCAGCATGATTGTCCGACGATATTATTGAAGCGTTTGGGCTATCATTTCCAACATTTTCAATGACGGTTTCATTCCTGTCCTGATTATCATTTATAGCATTTTTACCTGTTTTAATGTCTTTCGGAAGTCTTCTCTTTGGCCCCTTGGCTCGTGACTTGTTTGCGTGCAGTAATTGGCGCTCTTTGGTGTCCTCCTTCTTTACTTTAGGAGCACCTATTCCAGAAAATGTAGAAGGTCTAGAAAGTTGACGAATGCCAACTCCACCAGTATCGGCATCAGGGGCAGTAGAAACACGCATTAGAGTGCTTAATTTGTCCTGGATAGAAAGTGAAGAGTCATTACCGATTTTGGATAATAAACTAGCGTTGGATCCATTAGAGTTTGCTATCATTGGACTTGGCAGTGAGATGGCATCTCTCGCTTCCAACTTATTAGTAGATTGTATGGCAGACGTTTTGGGGTGATCTTTGGCAGGATTTTCCTGTTTTTTCAACCTCAGGAGTGCATTGATGCTTTCAACGGAGTTATTTGGACGCATTGAGTTATTATTAGATACAGAAGATGTTGGTTTTGTACTTGAAAGTCGTTTAAGTTGATTTTGGATTAATTCGGAGTCTTTTTGCTGGTATGTTGGTTTCGAAGGCTTTGGTGGAGCTTTCTTTTCCAGTATTTGCGTAAGCTTCTCTTGAAGTAGCAGATTATCTCTCTTCTTATAGTCAACGTGCTTTGTTTGACTATCGTTTGTCTTTTTAAGCAGAGAAAATCGATTCAAGAACTCTGACTGGTCATTTCCAGATGATAAGTCAGCTTTGACAGAACTTTCTTTCTTTGTTGGCGATTTCCTGAGTCTTTCAAGCTGTTGTAATGCTTCATTTGCTGGTTCCACCGCTTTAGTTGGTTTAAATGGTTTTGGTGGAGCCTTTTTGGGCACTTCTGCCGCCGCCTGATGAAGTCTTGTGGTTAAACTTCTTCCACCTATCGATGCTGTGTTGTCAGTGAGCTTCTTTGATTCGGGGGATTTACTCACAGCGCTATCTAAATATGACATGGGATTTGTGCTTTTTGATATGGATATATTCAGAGGTTTAATGGCAGATTGGTTACCGGAACGCAGCGTATTGGGGTTTTCGAATGCTGAATATAGCCATCCTTTCAGTTCTGAAGACGACTGCTTGACAAAATGATCGTCGAATTCCTTACTACGGCCATCTTTACGTAATCCAGTCTCCATTTCTGTAAAGGAAATATACGATTTGTTGTCTTTGACATCAGAAGATATGTTTAATACTACGGGTTTACGATTATCTTGTGACTTAACAGAATCTCCGAACTTAGATCTATATGATTTCGAATTTAAGCCTCCGGTAGTAGAGGCCGTAGGACGTAGTAACAGTACAGAGAATGGATCACTGGAGCTTTTATTTGATTGGAATGTTTCAGGTCCAATGTCTGGACGTTTAGGTTTTGGTGGTGGCAGTTCTATACCTAGATCAGTTGGTCTCGCCGGTTTGGGTGGTGGAGAAGGTTCGAGATAGGAGGGTCTTTGCGGCATTGGTGGTGGTGCCATCTCATCCAGATCCAATTGGTATGGTCTCTGTGGTTTTGGAGGAGCATTTCGGTTGAATTTAAGCAGTGGAATTCCATTCAATGGGTCTGATTTAATGTCTGGACGGGAAGGTCGTATGGGACGATTTGGACTGGAGGACAGTTTTTTTAGTTCATCAAGGTTTCTTTGAAGCTGACGTTGTCGTTGATCATCTTCTTGGAAACGTTGCTGTGAAAGCAGTGATAAGCTCGATAAAAAGTCGTTGACTTTGGTGGTCGAAGGCGACGTTTTGCTCATAGTGGATGAGGATAGGAATGAATTTTGATTGGGGCTGAATTTAATGTGGCCGATTCTGCGACAGATCGGAATGAAAGAGGTAGAGGAAGAGCTGGAGAAAGAGCTAGTTAGTGGATAGAAGATAATGGAGATAATGGAAACAATAGAGGCGAAAATATCCTTAGACAGATGGCTGTGTTATGAGTTCTCTTTCAAACGTACATCTATTCCCGTTTCTGTCAATCATATCTACCTCCAATCATCGTTTGCATCTACCTTTTATCGCTATCTCTTCTTCTACTACCCATCTACTGGTTTAGCATTTCAATGTGGATTTTTTTATTTTGATTTCGCAATAATCCCGTTTAGATATCTCTCTTTCTGGTCGATCAACTATTTGATTACCATCGATACATCGATATTTAAGTTGGAAACTTGATATAATACCCTTTCTGCTATCCATCACACCATTCTGATATCAAAGTATTAATCAATTGCTGTAAAAGTCTTATCAAAATACTAAAAAGACTTCCCTACTCCCATTATAGTTGACCCCACTCTCCACCCATTTTTCATCTTCCGAACATCACCATAAGACACACCAATGACTATCAAATTCGTATCCCTCATTTCCAAGGATGACACTCCCCTCTATATCCAATCCTTCGAGCCTCAGACCCCAGAGAATGCCGAAGAATTTCTTAGATATAATTTCTTTTCTCATATGGCCCTAGACATCTTTGTTCTGCCGGCATCAATGGCCATAAGAGAGCAAAACAGCTCTTCCGATCAAGATCCACTTTTGCTCTTCATTCAAGACGACATTTCTGTATATGGTTTTGAAACAAATACGAACCTTAAAATAGTAGTAGGCTTTGATGGTGCTGTGCAAACTCCTGGTCGATTGGCTGGTGTTTTCGCTTCGATTCAAAGGGCATATTTAAGAGTCATATGTAATCCTTTTGCTGGTGACATTAATAGTCCAATAAACACTCCTAGTTTTGACACAGCAATCAAGAAAATTGTGAATCTGATAGAAAATGTCAAGACAGGTGAGCTGAAACAGTAATGAGATATATAAGAATGTGGAGATGTTTAAATGCAACAACAAAGGATTGATTTAAGGTATGACGAAGGATTAATATATAGATGAATATACAATACATTCAAATTATCGGGTAAATCAATACATAGCTACTATCACACACTTTCTCTTCTCTATTTCATTTTGTAGTTATGTATATTTCTCTTGTACATATTTATGTTTGAAGATCCCCTTTCATGCTTTTTCTCTGTGTTACTCTATTCCTCTACTTCAATACAACATGGGCATTTCTCAACTCCAAATACTCTTGATCCACCCCAGCAGGCATTGTTCTGATCACTTCCTTGTAAATCTCGGCATTGTGGTACCGCAAGCTGTTGCTGGGGTTTCTATAGAATCCATTTAGTCCGGTGATGTCACAATAATGCTTAACAGGCTTCAAATTGGGAGGGGCAGTAAGAGAAGTATAGGTGGGCGTGTCGAACTTGATGTTGTCTTTTGCTTGGAGGTACTTGGTTTCATCACTTATGACTTGCTTAGTAGGTTTATACCGTTTAGTTTGAACCAGACGGCCGGCCGTCTTGAATGTATGTTGTTTGGTTGTGATATTGGAGAGCTCGTGGAGCTCCAAGGGTAACGAAGTGGCCATAGTTGTGGTTGCAATGAAAAATCCTTTCAACTGTTTTCGCGATCGATTAGTGTGTGGAATGAGATCGCCAAATGAGGGCCGATTATTAGTATAATGGGAGAGAATCTATGTTATTGGCTTTCTGAGAGCTCAATATTGACATGTGGTTTGCTTTCAAACAGCAAAACTCTTTTCTGGATGTAAATTTACTTCGGCACGTTGAGTTTTCACAGTTTTCCATTGTATGGCCATGGAGGCCAGGTCTCGATTCAATCATTCTGATTAGCATCTCCATACAAAATCTCTCCATACATATTCTCTCCTTGCAAGGTCTCTCCACACAAAGGCGATTCATATTGCAATAACGACTCTGATTTTGTAACTATTTCGATGTGTGTCACTTCTCGAATTTCGCTTTGAACGTCTAGCTTGTAATTTATCTGCATTGATCTGCTTTTCTTTATTTCACCACCTCTATTCCTCTTATCTTTATTCATTACCTTTACTCTTCCTACCGGATATCTATCATCTATTCACCTTCATCTATTCATACTCGTATATTTACCTACATCCATTTATCTACATCTATTTACCTACATATGTTAACCGCTGCATGTATCAATTAGCTAATATCTCCTATTTAATGGCAGCATGCCTTAGAATGCTCAACAACATGACCAGCATCTAATTGCTCGTCCAAATCATCATGCTTATCAATAGCAATTACTTTATCCGGGTTCAAGATCCGACGAGGATCAAGTGACAATTTTAAGTGCCTCATCAAGTCTACTGTAGTTTCTCCCAATTCGGTAGGAAGATATCGTCTCTTTCCAATCCCCACTCCATGTTCTCCAGTACAAGTACCCTCATATTTAAGTGCCCGGTACACCATACGGTCAACTAATTTCTGAGCCTTTCCATAATCTTTGGAGTTATAAAGAAGTAAAAAATGGCAATTCCCGTCTCCAATATGACCCATAACAGAGAATTTCTTGTAAAATCCCAGAGAATTCAAATCATCGTTAGTTTCTGCAATCATTTGGGCTAATCTCGAAATAGGAACTGCAACATCAGTGGTCCAAACTTGTACATCGTCTTTATCTTCTAAGATTTTTTGTCCATAATCAACAGTTGACCAAAGTCCATTACGTCTGGCGGCCCACAATACTGCATTCTCCAGTTCATTGCTCAGTGATTCGAATTTAATCAATTTGTTGGCATTGGCAATTTCAGTAATAATGGAAACCTGCTCTTTGATTGCCTCTTTACTAGATCCTCCCAATTTTAAGAAGAGAGTAGGTGTTTCTTGTAATTTCTTTGATCCATCATCTCTGGCATTTACAAATCCAACCATCGTACTATCTAAGATCTCAATTGCATTGGGATGAAGTCCACTCTTACTAATGATTTCTTCTGCAGTTTGAGCTGCATCTTTAATACTTGGGAAACTTGCAATACTGACCAATTCAAACTTAGGGCGTACATGAAGTTTTACCGTGGCCTCTGTAATCACCCCTAATGTGCCTTCTGATCCGATAAAGAGTCTAGTGGTATCATATCCAGCACTAGACTTTCTGGGTCTTTGTTTTGTCTTGACAATTGTTCCGTCAGCAAGAACAACCGTCAAGTTGACCACATTTTCCTTCATGGTCCCGTACTTATATGCGTTAGTACCACTGCATGAAGAAGCCACCATTCCACCTATTTGCGCTCCTGGACCTGGATCTGGTCCAAATACCAAATGTTTCGTTTCATCGTTGTCCAACAAAAACTCATCTAGAACTTGCCACCCAACACCTGGTTGTACTACCGCATCTAGATCACCTGGATGCACTGCCAAAATTTTGTCCATATCAGAAAAAGAGAGTGAGAAAGTGTAAGGCCCTCTAGTGTGAATGTAATGACCCTCCAACGAAGTCAAGCCAGATGTTGGAACTACTGGAACTCTATATTGATGGGCAACTTTCAAAATCTTTGATACCTCTTCTGTATCTTTTGGTGTGATGATGACTCCTGGATGTTGAACATCTGGTTTTGGAGGATGATGGGTACTGAAGTAGGAGTCTGAATGTGACTCTATATGGGTCTTATCGGTCAGAATTCTATCACTGCCCACAATTTTCAAGACTTCTTCTAAAGCTTCTTTGAACTGTGACTCGTTAGCATATTCGGGGGTCTCTAAAGTTGCAAGCGGAGTAGTAGAACGATCAACAAGGTGTCCAATTTGGGGGTGATCTTTGGGCAGATTCTCGTAGTTGAAAAATAAGCCTAAGGCAGTTGCTCCTAAAGCTCCTACAGCTGAGTAAGAGAATGCAGCAACTCTGGAAGTTTTACCAGCACTAACATTAGTGGCAATTGTACGTCTAGATCTAAAGCTTATCTTGCTCGAATTTCTAGCCGCTGAGATGGCGGTAGACCGTGATCTGGTGAACATAACTATATAAAGATAAGCGAAGGAGAATTTCGTGCCGATCTACAATCAAACTTGAGCCGACCTGTGCGATGTGTGGGGTACCGAAGACAGGTATAGCCAGGTATTCAATAGCTGTGAATAAGCCAACGATTGTATATATAGCACGATGGCCTTTCCAGTAGAGACTATGGATTTGCAATTGAAAAATCTGGGTCTATATTTTGTTCACCATGCCCAAGGGCCATTTATACTTGATGATTAGCCATATGCGAGCCACAATTGTGCCAGCGTCGGCAGCCAGATTAGTAATAGCCGCTGTGGAAAAGACGACAAGTTCACCGGAAAAACAGAGTCAGAGATGGTAAGAACATGTACAATAAAATTGAATTGTGAGTTACAAGAATAGTGTGGTATGTAATTTTTTAAAGTCAGGTTAGTTAGTGTTGGCATTGCTTCTTGTCACGGCGCTTAATCTTGTAGTCGGCGTGCTAATAAGTTAGCTTCTGAAAAATTGAGTCGAAAAGGACTCATCCAAGTAACAAAGTGGGCAAGACAAACGGAATCGAAGATGTAAAAGACTTAAAAGAACGTGTTTAATGTAAGCATGTAATGACGAACTAAGTGCATCACAATTGCTTCGGTACACTTCAAAAATCACACCACCTTCGTCAGCCTTTACGCTTTTAAAATTGTGGTCTTGCAGTGGTGCGCCCCCACATCTCTGATGTCTGAACTGTTCGCTCTTCGTCCCCCCACCCTTCCTCACCTCCATTCCTCCCACAATGTCACTTTCTTTCGTCACCATGCCTCCCACTTAATCCCCACGGATAACCCCATGTCACGTGCGCTTATCAAATCGGCAGCATTTCTTTTAACATCAAAAGTTTTTGCAGCTATTCATCGCTGAAACAAACCCCATCAACATGGCTCCTCACGCTTTAAACGCTGAAGATTCCGCTTCAAATGCGTCTGTAGCTTCTGGCTCCGGGATCGAGAACCCATTTGGTTTCATCGCTGACCCACATGCCCTCAAGGGAACCTCTTACGCCTCTGGTGCTGACATTGTCGCCCAATCGATCTACACAGTTCTGAGTAAAATCTTCTCCTACGAGACCCCTGGTACTCCTGGGTTGTTAGATCTGAGCTTGCAAGAATGGTCTCAGCACTACGGTCGTAAGAACGCCTTCGGAAATGTTCCTTACTTCCATAGATTGCAAGTTAGAGCCGGTGCCTCTAGCGCCATTTTGGGCTATTTTGGCAAAAACGGTACCAGAGGAAAGCCTTTGTCAGTTGCTGCTGGTGCTAATGCTCTTGTATACATGCAGCCAGTATTAAAATCCCTGGACAGTGTAGAAAAAGCTGAACTTCCTTTGGCTCTTAATGTCTCAGCTATTGATTTTGATGAAACTTCAGCCAGTTTGGTCTCCAACTACGGCTCAGTGTTGAGCGTTGCTCGAGCTCTTGAGTATCCTGTTCTCTCTACTTTGGACGCTTCAAATGGCCTCGAAATCCAACATTTCGCTGTCTTGAACCAGTATTTGGCTGCCCTCACTGGTAAACCTTCTATTAACGTTTTTGATGGTCCTGAGTTTGCCAAGACCTTCACAAAGTATAAAAATCTACTTTCAGTAGAAGCCTTAGGTTCATTGTACCAGGAACTACTTGCCTCTAGCACTGAACAACCTTCTGGTCAAGAGCAAGCTGTAGAATTTGCCCTTGCTAATTTGAATAAAATTGCTGGAACTTCTTATTCCCAATTTGAATATGTTGGTCATGCCACTCCAGAGACTACTTTTGTTACTTTTGGCACCACTGAAAGCTCCCAGGTAGCCTCTATTGTGCGTAAATTGTCTTCTTCTGGTGCTAAAATTGGTGTAGTTCAGATTAGAAGTCCATTACCATTTAATACTGCTAAGTTTGTTGGTGCAATTCCAACATCTGTTCGTAAAGTTGTCGTTTTGGGCCAGGAATCATCTTCTAAGACCTCGTCGATCTTGAAAGCCGATGTAACTGCTGCTTTATTTTTAGGTAACAGATACAAAGATGTTGTTGTTAATGATTTTGCAACTCCAGTCAATTTCAATTGGACTCCAGTCACAGTAGTTAAAATTTTGGCTGAGTTCACGTCAAATTTGGATCCAATTCCAGCTTTGACTTCGATAGCCAGTCCTATCACCTCGGTCACTGCAAACTCTTCACCCTCTGGAAAGTTTTTGTTCTGGGGTAAAGACAATGGTGCTTTGGTTGGAAATGCCCATAAATTAGCCCTCTCTTTGTCCTTAGATAGCTCTAAAAATGTTGCAGTCAGAACCAAGTATGATAACTCTAAGGCTGGTGGTTTGTTCCAAACCCAGATTTCTGCTTCTGAAGGATCTGTTATCGAACCTGTTGATGCTGCCAATGTTGTAGTTATTGAAGATCAATTGGTTTTAGCTAACTTTGACGTTTTTGCTACCATTTTACCCGGTGCTTCTGTTATTCTTATCAATTCCAAACCAATCCCTAACTCTGTTCAGGAAGATGTTATTGATAAGTTGCCAGTAGACTTCAAGCGTAACTTGGCTTCCAACCGTAACCAATTATTTGTTTTAGACTTCTCCCTTGTTGAAGACTTGGATAAATTAGATGACTCTACCAAGGGTCTTACTGGAGACTTCTTAATTCAGACCGCTTTCTGGAACGTTGCTGCTCCAGAATTGGGAGGCTTTGTTGTCAATAAGTTGTTACAGGCCAATGGTAACGGCTTTGAGTTGTTGGGTGCTGTCTTGGATAAGTTCATCAACAACGTCCAAGAAAAGCAAGCTTTGAAAAAGATTGACGTTTCTCCAGAATGGATTAACTTGGAAGACCCCGTCCCAGAATCAAAGGAAGGTGAACAAAAGAGTGGGGAAGCTGAAGAAGAACAAGAGGGAGAGGAAGAGGTTAAGGAGCTTCCATTTTTCGTCTCTGAAACTTCTTTCTTCCCTAATCCAAGAACCATCGTTGAAGAAAATGAAGACGCTAATCACCATGGCTTCTTCAATCTTGCTAAGAAGGTGGTCTTTTCGGAGGCATACTCGACTAAGCAGGAGCTCAGACCTGATTTACCCGTCAAGAACTTTGTGGTTAAGGTTCAAGAGAACAAGAGATTGACTCCAAATGAATACAATAGAAATATTTTCCATATTGAATTTGATGTCACTGGAACTGGATTAACTTACGATATTGGTGAAGCCTTGGGTATTCACGGCCGTAACAATTCTGAAGAGGTTGAAAAATTTTTGGAATTTTACAATGTTGATGGAGATTCTTTGATTGAGGTTGCCAACAAAGAAGACAGCACTATTTTAGAGACCCGTTCTGCCAGACACATTTTGGCCGAAGGAATTGATTTCTTGGGTAAACCTCCTAAGAGATTCTATGAATCATTGGCACCTTTTGCTACCAATGAAAAGGAGAAAAGTTCTTTGGAGAATTTGGCAGGTCCTTCTGGGGCTGAAGAGTTAAAGAAGAGACAAGATGTTGACTTTTCTACTTATGTTGATATTTTAGAGGAATTCCCATCGGCTAGACCATCTTTTGCTGAATTGGTAAAGATTATTGCTCCTTTGAAGAGAAGAGAATACTCTATTGCCTCCTCTCAAAGAATGCACCCTAATGCAGTCCATTTGTTGATTGTGGTTGTTGATTGGGTTGATCCTAAGGGACGTACTAGATACGGACATTGTTCCAAGTACCTCTCTGATTTGAAAATTGGTGATGAATTAGTGGTCAGTGTTAAACCTTCGGTCATGAAGTTACCACCTTTGTCCACTCAACCAATCATTATGTCTGGTTTAGGTACTGGATTGGCCCCATTCAAGGCTTTCATTGAAGAGAAAATCTGGCAACAGTCTCAAGGAATGGAAATTGGTGAAATTTATTTATTCATGGGCTCCAGACACAAGAAGGAAGAGTACTTGTACGGAGAAATTTGGGAGGCTTATAAGTCAGCTGGTATTCTTACCCACATTGGTGCAGCATTTTCCAGAGATCAACCACAAAAAATTTATATTCAAGACAAGATTAGAGATCTGATCGATGAATTGACTGATGCTTTCGTGGCTAAGGAAGGTAGCTTCTACTTATGTGGTCCTACCTGGCCTGTACCAGATATCACTGCTTGTTTGGAGGACATTGTTCTTAACGGTTCTAAGAAGGCTGGAATTGAAATCAAGGATGTAGCTAAGGAAGTCGAAGAGATGAAGGAGAATGGTAGATACATTCTTGAAGTTTATTAGAGACAATATAAAACTAAATGGCCCCATGTGTGTAGAGGTGTCTTTTTAGAGTGAAGTTGTAGGCAATAGAGTTTTACATAGAGAATCCATATCTAGTATAGATTCACCAATTCCACCATTTTTGTATTATCTAGGTTATTGTCAAGATATTTGGGATGTGTTGTCGGTGTTTATAGGCTACAAGGTGTATTATACTTGTTTAGCTTAACAATGTAAGGAGAATGCAAGGCACTCTCACACAAAGACAAGGTGACTTGAATGCAGGAAGACCTTCTAGAAATTTTCCTTTTTAGGTAAACACATCGAATCAGCCCTGTCGACAGGCACCACCGGGTAACAATATAAGAATGATCGAATGCCCACAATTATGGATACCTATCACTTCAGGAGATATGGAGGTTCGAAAAACACTTTTACTGGCTTAAACGGGAAGTATAATCCTCGTCATTCTACAATAGCTGCATTGGTGTCATGTCGTATATTACTCGAGAGACCCTTTCTTTTTATCACGTGACTACTTGAAATCTCACCCACAGTTGAACCAAATTTGGCGACACACGATTATACAAGGAATTACCGGCCCTTGAAGATCCCACGAGGTAGGTCAGTAGCCCGTGGTTACATCTTGAAATCTAAGTTCAGAAACGGAACCCATTTTAGGTTGAACCATCACTAATTCGGTTAATCAATAAAAATAAGGATCAAAATTATGCACAATCTGCCAGGTTTAAGATTTCGATCAAACCATTATCTCAGTATTGTCAAGACATAATCTCATGTTAAGCAATTATTTTTAAGAGATGATAAGGTCCTCAAAATAATTAGAGGGGATCAGATAACACTTGAGATCATCAGTAAAGTTACGAGACTAGAATCACACTTTTACTTGTAGTAATTATAATATGTTAATTAAAAGGGTGGAACTAAACAGATGATGAAAAGAGGGGGGAATCGAAAACTTGGGTCGTACCCATATTATACAGAAAGGTATTTGGAAAGACATCAGACTCGGTGGTATCAAACTCTTGAGACAAAGTCCAAAAGAAAGGGTCCGAGTCTTTTTGAAACGTTAATTAACTAACTTAACTCATTTAAAGCAAGTAGGCCAATGGGATAGCGAACAAGGACAACATTGTGACCTTGACAGCAGCACCGGCGTTAGAAGTTGGAACAACTACAGCAGTAGAAGAAGCTGGAGCGCCGGTAGTAACGGAAGCAACAGTGGAAACTGGAGCAACAGTAGATGGAGCAGCGGAAGAACCAGAGACAACGACAGTTGAAGTAGAAGCTGGAGCAACAGTAGAGCCAGACTTAACAACAGTAGAAGCAGAACCTGGAGCAACAGTAGATCCAGAAACAACAACAGTAGAGGTGGAACCTGGAGCAGCAGTAGAGGTGGAAACTGGAGCAGCAGTAGATGGAGCAACAGTGGTGGTGACTGGGATCCAAGAGGTAATGGTGGTAACCAGACCAGAGACAGAAGCAGTCGAAGTGACAGCAGTAGCTGGAACAGTGGTCTTGTGGCATTCATTGTCAGCACAAGAAGTAATAGTGATAGTCTTGGTAGAGACTGGAGCTTCAGTGGAAGCTGGAGCCTCGGTGGTGGTAGTCACAGCTTCTGGGCACCAGGTAGTGTAAACAGTGGTTTCACCAGCAACAGTAACAGTCACTTCAGTTGGAACGACAGCGGAAGTAGTTTCGAAACACTTGTGGTCAGAACAAGAAGTGATGGTAACAATAGTGGTGTGCTTGTCAGTGACAGTGACTTCAGCGTCAGATCCAGAACCGGAACCAGCTTCAGCGTGAGCTTCAGCAGAAGCACCAGAAGAGGCACCAGCAGAGGCGGAGGCGGAAGCAGAAGCAGTAGCGGAAGCGTAGGCAGAAGCGTAGGCAGAGGCATAAGCAGTGGCATAAGCAGAAGCGTAAGCCTCAGAGTATCCACCGCTGGAAGCAGAAGCGTAAGCAACAGCGTAAGCGTAAGCAGAGGAAGAAGCACCGTAAGCGGAAGCAGTGGCATAAGCGTAAGCGTAAGCGTAAGCACCGGCACCGGCACCAGAGCAAGTACCAGCGTAAGCGGCAGCGTGAGCTTCAGCGACAGCGACAGCGTTAGCACCAGAGGCAATGGCAGAGGCGGAAGCTGAGGCAGCAGCAGCAGCAGCAGAACCGTTAGCTTCAGCTTCAGCAGAAGCAGAGGCAGCAGCAGAAGCACAAGCTTCAGCGTGAGCACCAGCAGAAGCGGAGGCAGAAGCAGAAGCAGAAGCACCGGCAGAAGCACCGGCAGAGGCCTCAGCAGAAGCACCGGCAGAAGCACCGGCAGAAGCCTCAGCAGAAGCACCGGCGGAAGCAGCAGCGGTGGAACCGGAACCGGAACCAGTAGTGGCGGTAGATGGAGCAGCAGAAGAAGAAGAAGAGGTGATGTCAGCGACGAGGAAGTTGACAGCGTCAGTTGGCAAGAGGGTACCGTCAAGAGTCTTCAAGTGAGCAATGAAGTCAGATTCTCCATCTCTGGAGACCAAGACATCCTCCTCAAGGAAGAGTCTCTTTCTAATGGCAGCAGTAGAGTTGGCAGCTGGGGTTTGGGAGTCTTCAACTTGGAAGACTGGGATAGGACCCTTACCGTAGTAGTAAGAAGCTGGGGCACTGATGACACGACCGGCGTTTGGAATGTCGGTGAAGTCTCTCAGGGATTGACCGTTGATGTAGTAGAAGGCAACATCGTAGTCTTCGAGAGAGGTGAATTGGTATTTAGCTGGGTAAGCGGATGGGACACTGAATTGACAGACACCGGTGTCTCTGTCGACAGTGGAAACTTGAACACCATTGACGAAACAACCGACGTCAACGGCTTGAGCAGCACCTGCTACAGTGGCTGCAACAGCGATGGACTTGAAAGAAACCATGTTTTGTGATAGATAAAAAGCGAATGGAATTAAACACTGAACTTTCAGATGATCGAAAAGTTGGACTGATGCGGCGACTGCCTTGTTTTATAAGGTGGACTACAAGAAAGCAGCAAAACAAGAACGTTGATCAATTTCATTCGTATGCAACAACCTCAAATCTTATTTTCGTCATCTGCATTTCGCGCATGTTGCATATATTTTTTGTTCTCTCTTACACCTGCATTTTTACCACATAGTTTTTAGATAATACTTGGTGAAGGCTGAAAAATAATTTTAAGCGTCAACTTACAACAAATTATTAAGCAATAAGACCCTGAGAGAAGGAATGGCTTCTCGTACTATAAAACTTAGACACGGTTAAACAGTACATTCCTTGACAATTCGTGTTTTCAAACAAGTGATCGAACTGTTGTATCGCCGTTAAGCTCCTGACCGTAGGATAGTCCATATCTCTAAAATTTGTCTCTTTGACATCTGACTT